>VZRE01012328.1:305444-318245 GCA_013396775.1 Cephalopterus ornatus | reverse complement strand
GCGGACCCCGCCGGCACCGCGCCTGCGCCGCCCGCAGCGAGGGTCCGCGGGTTCGAGTCCCGCTGAGCGCCGTGGCCGCGGCGGGGCCCGCCCGTCCCTCGTGGTACCTGACGGGCTCTGCCCGTCCCTGCCCGCGGCTGTGCTCAGTGGGTAGATGCCGTGCGAGGTACAGACTGACAACTGCCGAAGCCCTACAATCCAGGTGTGATCTGTGATAGACAAGAGGCTGTTTTCAGTTACACTGCAAGCCCCGACTGCATGGTCGTGCTCTGGCTTGAGATTTTAAAAGGCAAAGTTTACGTTTTGTCGGTTTTCTCTTTCTCTCTCTGTCAAAGGCGCAGCTCTTCACACCGTTTCAGTAGCTCCATTTAATAATGCACCTTTCTGGACATTCCTTAAATGTATTCCTTAAAAAATGTCCTTAAGGATTGAAGCAAAACAAGGCCCTGAAGAGTTAACTCAGAGTAACAGGCCTTGCTTTTAGCTAAGGAAAATAAAATCCAGGGAGTAGCTGGAGATGATACCATGCACCGTAGGAATGCATACACACCTACCTAAAAGACATAGAGTAGAGAACATAGAAGATAAGGGACGAAATAGGGGCTTGAGTCCAAAAGTCTTACAAAACCTGCCATGGAGTCAGCAGAATCGAGGGAAAGTTGAAAAGTTCACTGAAGATGAGGAGAGAAGACGACCCCTATCGAGGCCGAAGTAACAGGATCTCCCACCAAAGATCACCCCAAAAGAAAGACTCCGCCCCAACTCCACCTGTTACAAATATTATAATCTGATGTTGCAATTATATGAATATGCATGTCAGATGTTGTAATCACACACAGAAACTGTATATATTCCTTGATTTGTGCCAAGAACTTTGGAGCTCTTTGTGAGGCGTGAGCTGGGGGTTCCCCAACGTTGCAATAAATACCTTGCTGCTCAAAAGACCCAAAATCTCTGAGCAGTTCTTCGTACCGGGGATTTTCGGATTCAGGATAAAGGGAGAAACAAACCCCAGAGATCCTGCTGTTCCGTAATTCCTTTCATAACTGTGTTCTAACTTAAGAGTAATTAGATTTTTGCCTTTATCAATTTTTCTGGTTATTTAAGGTTATTCCCCCTCCTCACTGGTCTGAGTAGTAGAATTTTCTTCTAATTTCCAGCCTCCACATATTCAGCACCATGGCCGAATTTTGTTACTGCGTTAAGTCAGTTCCCTAAGTCATAAACATTTCTGCAAAAACACTCCTGCCTCACAGAAAGCACATATCCTGGGTTTTTACTTGGTTGAGGGAAGTTACTAAGTGCAGTCTGGAGACCTGTAGAGAAGTGCAAGATTTTGGAGAAAGGCACTCCCTTTCTGGTCAAGGGCTGATAGCAGATTCTGCCAGGTGTTGGGGTACCGCTGCAGGACGGGGAGTGAGCCCCTTCCTGGAACAGGCCCTGCAGGAGGGGAGTCCTGTGTGGTAAACTGGCCTTGGGTGGAGGTTGCTTATCGTTGTTCTTGTTGTTCTCTGTAATGATGTCCAAAAATAAACAGTATGATGCTCTGTCTGAGCTCCCTTGCCACTTTACAATGTAGCTGTTTTCCTGAGCATGCGAACTCAAGTTATTCTTTCTCAGGTGGCTAAAGAGGTGCCATCCCTGGGCCTTTCACCCACCTCGTAATTCCCCCAGCAGGGCTACTAGCACAATTTTTATGGGCCAGGCAATGAACTGTAACCCTGAGATCTACCAGAATTAAAAAATACATATTGAAAGGGTTCCAGATGTATTTGTATGTGTAACTGAGACTGCTTCCATGACCACAACTTGCACAGACATCCATGTGACAACTGAGGGGGCAGACAACAGTGTGGGAAGCAGCATGAGCAGCCAAGGCTGGGAACCTGTTAAGCCAGCCTAGGAAAGTGCTCCAAGCTGTGTTCCAGTTCATGCATTTTTAAAGTTTCTGTTCTCTCTGGGTGATTTAACTCACTCTGTGTTTCAACAGTTTCACCACTTGTACCAGCACAGGTGAGCGAGGACACTCAGGCATGAACAGCCAGGTTCCAGGAGCCACCAAAACAACTGCTCTTTAAGACTCTTAAAATGCTGGGCTTTGCACTGGGGCTTTGCCACTTCTACAGGAACAGAAACTTCCAGCACTGAGGAAAGGTATTAAGCTGAGGGGACTTAACACTTTAACACCCTAAAGCAGTACCCCAAGGTTTGCCAGCTCGCCTTTTACTGAATAACTAAGACCACGTTTTCTTCTTTTGCCAAGTCAATAACCAGGTCATACATTGGTAAGATGAACCTCTGTGGAACAGAGCCTTTTGTAACAGCCAGCTACACTCCATTTCTTTATTGTGACAGCCAAGGCTGTACTTTTTCAGTAGTCCCGTTTACTTAATAAGGACAGAGAGTCTTTAAGAGGTTACCTATTTAATATTTCCTTTTCATACTGCCATCCCTGAAGTCATGCAGCACTTGCAAAGCTGATGCTTTAAAACATCCTATTTTCTAATACAATTCAAGCTAATTTCCTCCATTTTCACTCAGATTTCTAGGGTGAGACAGGGCTATGATATAGTACCTGCTTAAATCAGTTACAATAAAATCCAAAATGTGTATGTGACCGTGTTGCATTAAAGGTTTCTGAACACAGTGCTACAACATGAATGAAAAGGAAACACAATTTTTTGGTTTTTCAGTGCTATATACACGGCACTTGGGAAATAGTTACTGTTAAACAGAGAACGTTTTGCAGAGAAAAAGGAACAAGAATGGCTTTCTGTCAGTCTCTTTTTTTGGAGCATTCAGGTTGATCAATAGTTAAATTTTAATTTGTCTAGAAAACCAGATAGCAGTTTTCTATTCCAATCCTTAGTCTATTTCTGCAAGACGTGGGAAGGCCTGGAACAGGCAACGCAGGAGCACAAATCTGAAACTCCCACATCTCAAGTGAGACTATTTCAGAGTCATTATCTCACTTGTTCTTACTAGAAATTCCATCTGGAAGCTTAGAAGTCTTTCCCAGTGAAACTTTCAATAAAAGTTTTTTCCCCCCCACCAAAAGAAACTTGAAGTAAAATTTCTAATGAGTTGTAATTCAGAATTTAAGTTAATTGACAGGTTCCTGTTGTTGCTTTTTTTTTAGAGTACAAGCAGAAAAAGAAAGAAAAATAGGTAAGTTTTTTAATCTGATGACAGAATACTGAAATAATTGTGATAGTTAATTAGAATATGCATATGAAGAAAATGTCAGTTTTCAGCTGCTAAAAATGTCAGTTTTAAGGCTGACAGATCACCTCAAAAGTCCATGTTTTGCCTTGGTCTGTTTCTGAACAGCATTAGGGGGACTGCCTGAATTTAATTTTATCTTGAAGGTTTTGGGGTTTATGAAAATACTACATTCCAAAAACTTTCTGATTGGTTCCTTCATTAGTTTCTTTCTACAGTTGCACCTGCATTTCCTGAAAAGACCTTTAAAGGTAAAAGAGGGTAAAAAATATAAATACTACTGTACCTTATGAAAGTGTTTTTCATTAAATATATATATATAAACACCTGCAAGTTATTATTGCTCTTACGACTGTTGGGGGAAGATGCAGATACATACACAAAAGCCAGTTATGTATTTCCTAAGAAACAAAAGCTACAAGTAGTGAATAGTCCGCGTGGTTTCGGGATAATAACACACAGATTTATCAAACACAGGCGGACGGGTGCCCCTAAGAAAGGTCACCCAGCAGGGATTTCAGCTGTTTCCCCCGTGGCAGCAGAGCTGGCCCAGCCGAGCCGTGCTGCTCCCGCGGGGCAGCCGCTCTGCCCGGGCGGGCCAGGCGCCGCCCCCCCGCGGCTCCCGGGGCCAGCCCCGGTCACTGTCACCCGTCACACGTCACCCTCGTCACCCACACGTCGTTACCGTCACTCACACATCACTTCCGCGCCCGGCGCGGTCCGGCCCCGGCGGCACAGCGGCTCCTCTCCATGGTGCGGCGGGGCGCGGGGCGCCGGTCCGCCCCGCTCGGTGAGGGCTCCGCCGCGGGCTCGGCCCCTGCCCTGCCCTGCCCTGCCCTGCCCGAGGGGCGGCCGGGCCGGGCCGGGCGGGGGCGGGGGGCCGAGCCCGGACTGCGGCCGCCCTCGGTTCTGCGGCCGCGCTCC
Source organism: Cephalopterus ornatus (assembly GCA_013396775.1). Taxonomy (NCBI): domain Eukaryota; kingdom Metazoa; phylum Chordata; class Aves; order Passeriformes; family Cotingidae; genus Cephalopterus; species Cephalopterus ornatus. The sequence goes on along the minus strand of VZRE01012328.1, from coordinate 314,099 downwards.
CTCGGGGCCGAGGGCGCGCTGCTGCCGTCGTTCTCCCCCGGGCGGTGGGGCCTGCGGGTTGAAGGGTTTTATCTTCCAAGCCGTAAATAATAACAGCGCGCTAATACGGAACTTAATGTAGCTCTTAACCGGCTACTGCAAACCGCTGAGTTCAGCGCGTGGTATTTCAAGGAGCTCTTCGTGTGTTTTGAGTGACAGGCGAAGAACGTTTCAAAGGCCTGGGTCGTTCTCTGACTTTAAAAGCAAAGGGGGCGGTGTTAATGTTTAGCTGTTCTTGATGCATAGTCAGGACAACTGATGTTGCCCCGTTTTTTCCGCAGTAGCCTTGAGCATTTGGGGTTTTTTTTTTTTGTAAGATGTCTTTGGAATACTCTTATTTACCCTCTTGCTATTCAGCTGGTTTTCAGACAAAAGGGATCACCAGGAACCTCATGATATAGGACTGGGAATTAGGAAGGGATAAAGAAGGGGAGGAGAAAGGAAGCACAATGTAGTTGATAAAGTGTGGAGAAATACTTTTGATTTTTAAACAAGAAAATACAGTTGCTGTAGGTGACAGTGTGTGCTCATCTGTCACATTCAGCCTTGCTGTTCTTTGCTTTAGGCCCCAGTGATGCATCTCCAGATGAAGGAGTAGTAGAAGATCTGCCTTTAATAGATGAGAAAGCTGTGGAGCAGCTGACTGAAGGATTGATTTCCCATTATCTACCTGATCTTCAGCGATCAAAATCAGCACTGCAGGAACTTACGTAAGCAGATTTTTAAAACCAGCTTCATAGACATGCACACTTGGTTTGTCACTTTTTTTGATTTAATGTGCCAGCTCCCCTTAACTGCAGTAAAGTTTATCACAGCATTTCTGTGCCCTGACTAGAGCAGCATGAACAGTTAAGTGATCTGCAGGAGTACTGGTGGTGTATAAGCTTCCATGTAGCCTGTGAGCACTTTGACTGAAGAATGTGTAGCACTAGAACACTGAAATCTCCTGAGCTGGTATAGCAGAAGACATGGAGATTTCTTAAACACCTTTTCACTTCTGTAGTGGAAAGTCTGCTGAAAGCTGGATTTATTTTGCTTGCAGAGATGCAGTTTGTATTCAGAGCAGCTTGTAGTGCAGTGAATTGTTTGTTGTCCAGTCTCTGATCTCCGTTGCAAAAGATACACTTGAAAAATATGAGTAAGGAGCTAAACAGATGAGAATTCTTTGTACATTGATATCTCAGTGATAACTGAGAGTAGTTGATTTCAAATGCAGACTGGATCTGCCATGGGTACAGTGATACTGGAAAGGACTTTACACAGATCCATCTCAAGTTCTACAGGGTACATTGGTTTGAGTATCACTACACATGAAGTGCTTATGCTGCTGCCAAGGACAGCCTGTGTCTGGAGAGACTTGAGCTGATTTGTGTGGGATGGAGGATCCTTAATAAGCACCAAGGATCCACACAAGTTCTATACAGAAGTAACTTGGTCCTGCAGCATAATGCAGAGGCACCCAAGTGGAAAGACAAGAGCTAATTGTTTTTCCTTTCATTCAACCACTGCAGCCTGGAGAGTGCCTCTTCAGGGGTTTTGGGTATTCATCCATGCTGTATGATGCCAAGTGAATTTGTGTAGTCGGCTGGGATTTTTCTAAAACCATTTACTCATGTCTTTATTGAAATGACCTAGCAATGCATAAGAAGAATCTGATATTGGGAAGTGTATATTTATATTCTTATGATCAAAAGTCCTGTTTATTTAAAGGGCTGGTTAAAAAGCATGTGTGCTGGTTTACTTCGGATTTATGCTTTTTTTTTTTTGTTGTTTTAGACAGAACCAGGTGGTATTACTAGAAACATTAGAGCAAGAAATTTCAAAATTCAAAGATTGTAACTCCATTCTTGAAATCAATGCTTTGGTAAGTACCTTTTTTAAATCCCTATTAGTGTAGGGGTTTTTTTTGCTGAAGCATTAGTAGCAACATGTGTATTTTCCTTTCTCTTAGTGGCCTACAGGGAAAAAACCAACCACGTCAGATAGTTGGGACGAATTGTTGCTGGAGAGCGTGGGAACCAGCATATTTCCCTTAAATAGGAAGGACACTGAGAAGAGAGGGCAGGCTCAGTCAGCCAGTGGTAGTAAGACTAGTCATTCAAAGCCAGTAGCCAAAGCAAATGTACACCTTTTTCCGGTAGGACTGAGCTCTGTGCACCTCCCCAAACTAGCAGGAAGGGTCCATGAAACACTCATATACGGTGCATGGAGTAGTAATATTTTTATTCTATATAATGAATTTTAATTTGGTAGGTTACTGGGTGTCCCTGTTGAGATATGGTATATATTAATACGTGTAACATGTAAATTCATATATTCGATTTGCATTAGCAAACTGTTCTGGTAATCACTATGCTTTTGATTGCCATTTTGCTGTGTAGCTTTATAAAACAACTATTCCAACTTGACAGTCACTGCTTTAACAGTTGTGTTTTTTAAGTTTTCAGAAGCTAAACACTATCACAACAAGTTAGTGAATATTAGAAATGAAATGATGATGATCCATGAGAAGACGTCAAAGTTAAAAGTGAGTGGGATAAATATTTTTATTTTCCAATATAGATATTTTCTTATGTGTTATTGACTTCCAACTTTTCTTTTGGATGCATGCTGAAAGTTCTGATTAAAATAGAATTGTACCAGAAAGGATGTTTTCAGTAGTGCCAAGCCATGTGTGTTTTTAAACTTTCACTTACTCCTAATGGTACTTAAGGAACTTATACATCTGAACTACTAGTAAATCTCAGTGTTGTCATCATGTTTAGTTGGTATAAGAATCGTGCTTTGTTCTGTCGCTTAATCCACTCCATCCTAAGCAGTTCTCTTTGTTGTTTCAGTTTCTTTCTAATGAAAACTAGATTGACTTAAATGTAAGAATTGCTCCTTCTATTTAATGTAGCAGTAACAATAGTGTAAGTTCACTGACTTTGTGCTATACAGTCGGGTTGCATTCTGGCAAGATTAGTCCTTCAATTAGTTGAAGGAGGAGGATTTTCCTCCAAGAGGATTTTCTCCTGGAGGCAATAAATTGCATGGTAATCACCTTGTCTGGCATACTCAAAGGGCGACTTTTAGTGAGACTGAAGGGAATCCAGTTTGTGTTTTCCCCGTGCAGATCAGACTTGCCATTTCTGAACAGTAGGCTGCAAGTGGGAGGAACGAAGCAAAGATGAACAGTTCATGCAACATTCAGTCAAAGAGGGTGGATTGGAGAAGAGCAGGGATTTTGTTGGTAGCTCCAACTTAAATATATCTATAAAACAGTTATTTTCTTGTCCTTTCTGTTTAGAAAAGAGCACTTAAGCTGCAACAAAAGAGGCAGAAGGAAGAGCTAGAACGAGAGCAGCAACGTGAGAAGGAACTTGAAAGAGAGAAACAGTTAACAGCAAAACCTGCAAAGAGGACATGAAAGCAGAGCATGCAACAGCCTGTCTGAATTAATGATTTCTGCATTCTCTGGAATTAAGGCAGACTTCGCTTAAACTGGGCTATAGCTGTTACTGGCAACCTGTGGTAATACCCTATGGTATTATAAATTCCAGAATGGTAATAATAGTGTTGGTAACATTCACTTTTTTTCATTTCAGCCATTCAAGTTGCCTTCTTTTGTAATGCTATGCAGTTTGATATTATTATAACGTAAGTTAATTTTTTTTATATATATGTATATAGGAGAACTTAGGCATCATAATTTTAAAGATCTATCAATTTTTTTTTTCATCTGTCCTTCTGGTGTTTAGAATTCTGAGAGGTATCTGATGACTGGCACACACGTTTTCAGACAAAATACAGAATACCAGTTAAAGTTCCGTTCTCATCACTGGACTTCAGTGGCTGCCTGTTTCACTGAAACTGCCTTGTTTCAGGCAGTTGGGATCTACCTTTGATCACAAACACTGACTTCTTGTGCAGCCTTAGTTTGGTCCATCTCTAACGAACTGAAGAAACTTCCAGTGTATTTGCCTGAAAACTCGCTTTATTGCTGCAGTCTTTTTTTTTTTTTTTTTTTGGCATCAAATAGCTTAAAAACAGTTTTAAAGTAACTTCTGAATATGTTCCCAGCTGAACTGATTGGCAGGGGGGAAGCAAAACACTAAAGATTGTCAAAATTGATGTGTGCACAATGCAGAGATTGATGAATTTGTGCTTCCACAAACATTTGAGTCAAACCAGGGAACTGTTGCTTCTGTAATGTGGTCTAAGCATATTTTTCGTGGGATTAGAAGTTACAGTTTCTTCATCCTGTGTGGCAAAATAAAACATAACCAAAACTAAACAATTTCCACTTCATGTGAAATTCAGTTACCTGTAGGAAAACTATTGCATTTAATGTTTTTTCCTTAACAAATGAATCATTTGCACTTTGGGGCAATGTAAGAGAATTTTTGTTATGCTGTCCTTACCTAAATTAATGATTATTAGTGTGTACTGATGATAAATTTGAATGGAGGTTGATATCCATTTCTCTGAATGTAATTCCTATCTTGCAGCACTTGGTGTGAATTTCCATTCCAATGAATGTAAATGTTGTCTAGACTGGTGAAAGAGCTTTAATCTATTTGTTCCTACAGTCTAACAAACTAGTTATTTTATATCTGTGTAACTTTTTAAGTGGTAATGTAAGTGGTGTGTTTTGAAGTAAGATAAAGGGTAAGCTATGTAAAGTTTTCCATAAAATATGTATGGGAAGGTATCAGAGGGGCACAGGCAGTTTTACTTTTTCTTCTGTTTTAGATGACTTACACACTGTACACCTGCCTGGATTCTTCTGTGTTGTAATTCTCTCATAATTTCCTGTTCTTAATATTTGTCATCTTTTTCTAACAAGTACCCATCCAACATGCAACGTAAACTGGGATAATATTTTGGGGCAAGGAGAACAAACTACTTAAAGCCTACTTAAAGTGTGAAGAGACACTGAAATGCCGTTACTGAAGCAGTAATAGATTAAAACTTTCCACAGGTATTTTTCCCCTAAGTTGACTTGTGTCTATTACTTGTCAGTGGATCGTTGGCCCGTGCTGTGGTTTGTATGTATTTCTAAGAGAAATGTAAAGAATTTCCACAGTCCATTTTTTGGAGCAGAATGTACATAAGTAAATGTTGTTTAAATATTTTATTTTGTAATGTAATTTGAAAATCAGATTCTGGGAATTTAAACAGTTCTCATTAAAGTATAACATAAAACTAGATGCCTTAGTATCCAAATCAGGACTGAATTTGTTTGGTGTTTCTTGATTTGTGTGCCCCTATCTAGAATCCAGTTTACTGTGTCAAGTTGTAGTCTCTCTGTGAAGAACTGTGGGGTTTTTTGTTTTGTTTCAAAACTCATGGCTACTTTTACTGAAACTAGAGAATTCTAAGCATAGAAATTGATGCTTTTGCAATTGCACATGTCAGCATTTCTTTGGAATAATTTGTAATCAGAGGAAGAAAAGCTGACAGTGCTTGCCTGACGAATCACATACACATACATAAAAATGTAATTGGTTAACTTTTTCTATAAAAGTATAGTAAAATCTGTTTTTTCTATGAATAAGGAACTAATTTTACTAAATAACCTTTCTGTAATAAAGGGGAAGATGTGAATAAAAATGTAGAGGGGGAAGTTTGTTCAGTTTACGTAACTTTTATTAATGAGCTCTTAAATTATTTCAGTCAAAACTACAATTCATTATCTCTGTAGAATGTTGTTCTCCCAAATACTCTTGTGTCTTAATGCATAAAAGTAAATGCTGCACTGGATGAGTTTAACAAAGCTGGCATCTAAACTTGTGTGCTTGCATTAACATGCACAGCTACAGTGAGCAATTCTATTGCTGTATAAATTTAGTCTTGCTTGATTTTTATAAAAAATTACTTATAAAGTAGATAAATCCAGTAGTATTAGACATTTCTTACTGACTTTTTATGCTATCCACATGAGAAGGTGTAGTTAGCTGCACCGTTTTTAGAAACAGGTAAAATGACACTGTTAAAACAGGTTTGGGGTTTTTTGTACTATTTCATACTTAGTGTACTCACTTGTTTTTAAACTATCCAGTCACAGCAGTAGAAGTAAGACACTTAACTCTGCAGTAACTATTTGAATTTTTATTTTGTAAGATTCTACAAGTTTAGGAGTTACCATGGCTCACAGGGGAGTCTTGGTTTCCCATGCTTTTATCTTTGCTGTTGTTAACCCAGATGCTTCATTTGGGTTTCCCTATCTATAACCAAACAGCTTTGAGTGAGACAACTTTTTAATCTAGTGAAATCTGGCTTTGTCATTAATAGGGATATTCATAAGATGAATGTTTGTTTCCTTTTGGAAAATAGCTACAGAATATTTTAGCTGGTTTTACTCTATCTGCTGTGACCTAAATGATAATAGTGGAAATAATAACATAAAGGCTGTTTCTGTAGCTGTTCTGTTGGAATTCCAGCAGCTGAGAGAATTCTCTGGCTGATTTATTCTGAATTATGCTTCAGTAGACATTTTCTTCCACAACTGCTTGCTTTGCAACACTGCTGGCTGTTCTTTATTTTAATTCTGAGCTTGGTGCTTTAATATCTCACCTTGCAGGGGTCAGGTTTTTTTCAACCGGATTAAATCTGATCGCTTATTTGATCTTTGTTGGATTCATTATGTGAACATAACTAAATTCCTGCTGAAAATTGTGCAGGACTAGCAGTTAGTGATGTAAATCTGTAAGAATACAAATTACAGCAAAGTAGATCTTAATGTGGCTATTCATGCCAGGCAAAACACTAAGTTTCTCAGTGAGGCACTATGTGAAGGTAGCAAAGATGGTTTCATTTATTTATTTCTTCATTTATTTTCAAATCAAAGCTTAAGGTGAAGTAAAGAGTTGGGTTTTGCCCCAAATATCACTGCTTTCCAGTATTTTGAAGTACAATTATGCTTACTTTAATCTTCTCAGTTTGTAGAAAAACAGGTAACAAAACTGGACAGTCACATCCCCACCACCACCACTGTATTGTCTTCAGCCCATCCTTTGTGATACCGGTGCAGCCAGGAACTCTTACGATGTGACAAATTTAGTTTTCTCAGGTCTTCTCTACATAGGTGATCGAACTAAAACTGATAGGAAGAACAACTCTGTTAAATAGAGTCACAGCAGTGCTGGTGTGGAAAATTGGAGAGTTTTAACTGTTTTCCCTCAGGCAGTAACTTGGCTGGGAGGTTGGGACTAACTCAGGTCCACAGTCCAGGTTGTTCATGAAGTGTTGTGTGGCTTCAAAGCACCGATGTTGGCCATACCTGATGTATCGGTATTTCCTTTTTGGTTTTGCTCCTGTCTATCAGTTTATCTCCATGATGTCAAGTCATGAGGTTTATGAAAGGAAATAGAGCATGGGGCATTCCAGGAAAGCCTGGTTGCCTGGAGAGCAGGGAGTGTTATCTGCTGCTCCCACAGCCACCCTGGGGTGGCACTGGCCTGGGCAGCGTGTGCCCAGCCCTCGCACAGCAGCTGCCACCCTCTCATCCTGCCTGGACTTTGCTGTTATGGGAAGGTTTAGGCAGCACTCCCCTCAGCTGCAGGAGGGCTCTGGGCTACAGGTGAGTACTCTCTTCATGTTTGGTTTGTAGGTTCTGTTTTGAAGTTATGGTATTCATTTAAGTAAATTGCAGACCATCTGTGTAAGAAGTCAGTGGGGAAATATGCATGGGACCATAAAGAAAATATTTTAATATTTAAGGACACTCCTAAAAATACATGTTTTAAAAAAAATAATACAACCATTTCCTTCTCTCATGGACTGAGATGAAGACCGACCTCTTAGAACAAAATGTATGGAAAAAAGGCTATATTCTGGCTATACCAAGGCAGCTGGGAAGTCGAGAAACTCTTACAAATTATAAAAGTGGGCAGTTTGTGTGTGTTTTAAAGATGTGACTACAAACCACAGGGGTTTTTTTTTCTCTTTAGAAAAGTCACTTGTATTAACAAAAATGTCTAATCTCCATGCAATATTTTTAAAGATACTGATTGTGTCTTCTTTCAATACATTTTCTATCCAGTAAAACCCATGAAATGTGGGTATTCAGCAGCTTTGAAAAGTGAGCTGTTGCCTGTCACTGGGAATGCACTGTCACCAGAGCTCATTTATTATTAATTCGTGCTCTAGTATGTGTTTTGATGCTATTGTATTGAAGTTTAATTATTTTGGTATTTTCCTGTCTATCGAAAAGGACCACTTGATTAAAGTTCGGGGTTGCTGCTCATAGGTAACCTGATAAAGTTCAGATGTGGAATATCGGTGGTCACTGTCACAGCTACTGTAGTAGTTGAGATTTTGGTTTAGCTCACCCCGACGTGAGCGACCTGTGCCACGTGGGTCCAGGTGGGACTTGAAGGCTGGTGCCAGCAGCTGGGTTTAGACCAGGAATTGGCAAGAGTCCAGGTTTAGGACTGGAGTTTCAAAACTTGAAGAGAAGCGCGGGGTTTGGAGCCGTGGGTGCGGTCCGGTACCTGGCCGGAGGGGAGCGCTCGGCTCAGCAGCTCGGGGGGCTCCGTGGGGCTGCGAACACACCGACGGGACGGGACGGGACGGGACGGGACGGGACGGGACGGACGCGAGCCACCAGAGGGGGCTCGGGGAAGGCGCAAC
>VZRE01012328.1:291581-305257 GCA_013396775.1 Cephalopterus ornatus | reverse complement strand
GAGGGGCCCGGCCGGGGGGTGAGGGGGCGGAGGCGGCGGGGTCGCCCCGGCGGGAGGGCCGCGGGGGGGACGGCCCTGCCCCGGGGGTGTCCCCCGAGCTGCGGGGTTGTGCCCCGGCCGCGGGGCTGTGCCCCTGCTGGGGGGCAGCCTTGCAGGACCGGGCCCCTCTGGTCTCGGGAGGGCGAGGGGCAGCGGGTGCCGTGAGCCTGGTCTGTGGGGCTCGTGGGCTCCGCAGCGGGGTGAGGGATTGCCTTCTGTGCTCGCACACGTGCACTGGTGGAATGTTTGAGCTGCTAATCTGGGGCCAACTGTTTAAAGAATGGTTGCAGTGATCTTTTTAGTGAGACTTTTCTAACGTCGTTTGTTCCAACTCCCTGCAAGAGATTGTTCGTGAACTGGCTCGGTGAAGTAGTCAGGCTTGCGAGCTGAGCATATGGTAGGTGCTCCGCAGAGGAAGAAAGTGTAGTTGTCCTGAGTGTCTCTGCATGAACTGACATGCTGCAGTAAAGTGTTCGTTCAGGGCACTAGTTGAGATACTGAGGTACTGAGCTCTCCTGGTTGGTCTTAACTATGATTTTTTTAAAGTGCATTTGCTTCAGTGTTAAAGAGGTTTATTCTAAAAGCATGCAAACAAATAGAGTAAAAGGGAAAAGAGATTTATGAGTGGAGATGTGGCTGCCACTGACTGTTTTCAAAGTAAGTCTGTTTAAAAAACAGGTCTGTTTTTAAAAAAGAAGGGGAGGAAAAAAACCCCACAACTTTGAAATGCTGACTCTCCTGGTAGAAATTACACTTTTGTGGACTTATTGTGAGTCACATTGCCCTGATTTTTATGTGGTGCTATTTGAGCTCTGCTGCAGCAGCGTTACACAAGCTGCCAATGGTGTAACAAACCACAGTGTCCTGAAAGCATTTGTAGAACAGACTCACCTCTCCTGGTGACAGAACAAGTTTTAAACAGCAGAAGTGTCCCAGGCTAAGCAGAGCCCTCGATAAGGTGAAATGTACTGCAGACTTTGCCTTTCTAGGCAGTACTCTGAGACGTGTGTGGATCTTTGTTAGGAACGTGATTTCATTGCTATATAAGGCCAATATCAATTGTCATGTTTTGTTGTGCATAGTTTAAAGGATGATGTATAAGCAGTCTTGTAAAAACGTAACATTTCAGCTCAGTTCAGTAGGTTAGCTGTGAATTTTCTCCTTTACCTTAGTTTTTGTTCTGTAATTCCCCTGTTCCTGAGTCCAAAGGAGAGAGCTGATGTTGTTGTTGATTGAATCGATCGTCCGGCTGACTTGGGAGGTCAATAGGAAGGGCTTTGCTGCTCTTTTTAAAACAGCTGTCTACAAATGATTGTTTGTTTCTGTATATTCTGAAACCACTGAGAAGCAACATAATTCAGCATTTGCATCAATTACGCTGCTGTCAGTTAAGGAACATCCTGTGTGTGCTTAGAAGCATACTTATATCAAAATCTGTTTGGTCAGCGAGGATGATTATTCCTTAGTTAGCATTACAAAAATAGAGTCTTGTTCTCTTGGTCCAGAGTGTGTTGTCAGCCAGCAGGCCGCTGGGCACTTTCTGTGTGCTTAATAAACCCGAGGAAAGTTCTGCGTTCAGGAGCTTCCGCAAACAGGATGTTGCTCTTAAAACTGCCTCTCGAACAAAAGTCTCAAAACCTTCTCTTTACAGTTCGTCTCTCTGATTTTGGAAAGAACATAACTTTTATTTCTAGGCCTAGAACAACAACTTCTTCCTCTTGCATGTGCCATCTGTCCACATTTTTAAACAGTGGCCTGCACTGACAGATGATAAACAGCCTCCTAAAGTGAAACTAACTTATCCTGGAGTTTGGTGTATTGTTCTGAATGGGAAGGGATGGGAAGAAAATGTCTGCATCTTGGAAACCTTCTGTAAAACAAAATGATTAATTTTTTTTTACACTGGACACCTCTGAGATTTTTCCCTCTCAGTCCCAAATTAGTTGCAACTCTAAGGATTGATAATGGAACATTATGAAGAATTCAGGGTACACAGAGATGATGATTGTTACGATAGCACCTGAAGGTGCAGAATGAGTTGCTCAGCTACATCTAGTGTAGTGGAGAATTTTTGAAGTTGACCTTTGGAAGATTTTCCTGAAAATACTTGAGGTTTCTGGTCTAGTTTTCAAACTCTGGTCTGTTACGCTCTTTTGAAGTGAAAAAGCCTGATGACTCAATGAGTTAAGCAGAGGGGAGCAAGTACAGAACACAGGAAAGTCTTGTCATAAGTTGCTTTTCATGATATAATGCTTACTCATTCTTTACTGGCAATGTGGCAATAAGGAACTAAATTAAAATGAGTTTATACCTGTTATATCACTGAAAAGCAAAAATCTGATGTTCAGTGCAAACATGTGCAAACAATGGATTTAGAACAGGAAAAGCTTTTGTTCCCTCTAGCAGAGGGAGGGAGACTTACGGGTTAATCTTGACTGTCTTCCAGGTAATGCAGTTGCATATCCAGTGCTACAATTGCCAGGATATATCACACTTTAGGGTCCTGGCTCTCACTTGCCAGGTTACAGCTTTAGCAAGGCAAGTATGAGTTTCTGACCTTTGTTTCCAGCTGCTTTGCTGATGTAAAAGCAAAGAGGTGACCATGGATAGAGAACTAAGTATGTTGGATATACTCAGAGATCTCAGATCTAGGAAGATGTAAACTCTTGTTTTAATGAACTCTGTTTTCCTATCCAGCTTAGGGCTCACTGTGCCTTTGCTCAAAGCACCGTAGGACCTGGCATGCTCACCCTAAGGGCTTGCACCCCGAGAGGCAGTGAGGAAGGGCAAGTGGTGGTACATCCTAACTTTAAAATACAAATGTAAAGATGTGTTTGGCTGACACGTTACAGTTAGTGGGAGGGCACACAGTATGTTACAACTTCCTTGTTCCTTATTTCAGTGATCTACAACACCTCGCAACCCTCGTTTCTTTTTACAGCCCTCATCTTTTCAGGATTGTAATATTACATCTGGGGTTGCAGCATATACACTGCCTGTGCTACAGGATCAGATGGAGTTTCTTGCTGGAATAACCAGAAACTGTTCCTTTGCTTGTATGAAATTTCAATTTCATGGCAGAGGCCATAATGGACCTTTTTTTTTTCTTTCCCAATTTAATTACAGTCCACTTTCAAATTAGTGGTTTAACTGCAACAAAAGATTGAGTATTATAATTATTGCCCTGAAGACTCATCCAGGCATATGAATAAATTGTAGCTTCTGTAATTGTCACTGATGCCTTTCCTTATCTCGTAGCTTCCCCCTCAGTGAAAGATGTCAGCAACAGGAGTAGTGTCCTCCTGCTCCTGTCTCCGTCCTGGTGTATGGCTGCTGAAATCAGGGATGCAGAAGATGAGCTCCTTTGGCTTACATACAGCAGCCAGGTGTGCTGCCAAGGATTACTATGAAGTATTGGTGTTGGGTGGAGGCACTGGTGGAATTGCCATGAGTGCTCGGATGAAGAGGAAAGTGGGAGCAGACAATGTGGCTGTTGTTGAGCCAAGTAAGGTGAGTCTCCATCAGCTGTAAAGCATTGTAAAGAATAAGCTTTTTTTTTTTTTACATACATGACCAGGTTGGTCTGATTCTCATCCCTCTCCAGTCCCACATGTTTCTAAATGTGGAGAGGAAGCCAACTAACCATCTTTTAAAAGGCTTTAAATGAAATTTGTTACTCTGTGAGATGTCTGCATCCCTCCAGCTTTGTCATGCAAAACTCCTGGTTATTTATTCAACTTGTTTTGTTAAGAATAACACAATGCTAAGGGCACGTTGCTTCCCATGTGGAGTGATGTGCCTTCATCTTGACATCTTTTTAAACAGTTCCTAAATGTCCATTTGGACTTTTATTTCAGACTCATTACTATCAGCCTCTGTGGACCCTGGTTGGTGGTGGTGCAAAGCAGCTGGCGGCTTCTGCACGTCCAACGGGAAGTGTAATGCCCAAGGGTGTGGAGTGGATCAAATCTCGAGTTACAGCACTGGATCCAGATAAGAACTGTGTCTGGCTGGAGAATGATATGAAGGTAAAAACATAAAGAAAAAAAAAACAAAAACATTTTTTCGACCCCATTGGAGCTGCCTATTGAGATCTCTGTCATTGAGGAGGCCCGGAAATTCCACTTAGTCTTGTGAGAAGTATTTGATCCTAAAATCTTTTTCTAATAAAAATGTTGGTAGGTAACTTGATTAGAATAGAATCAGCTTAAAATATCATTATCATAAGTCTTTGCCCAGTTTATGGTGAACTGAACGAAAAAGATGTTCAGATGTTTTGCTCCAGAGACATACACAGCCTATGCTATACACAAACCCAGGTAATGCAGTTTGCATTTTAACTAGAATTCTTAGAGCTTAACTTATATTACTAATGCTCCCTAGATCTCCTTCCCTTATGACTCTCTTGCTGTCAGATAATGCTTTGTTTTCTTTGTCTAAATACTTCTTTTTTTTCCTTTACACAACAGGTATCTTACAAGTATCTGATAATTGCCCTTGGAATTAGTCTGCATTATGAAAAGGTATTTGTTTTACAGTAATCTTTTTTTTACTAGTTTTAAGAACATCACATACAGTCATTAAAGTAAATGGCTTTTCAGTACTTTTTTTACTGCCAGATATTGAACACTATATGAATTAAAGAGACAGAAGACAGACTAATGACTTTACCCCTTCCACAGATTTCTGTAATAACCCAAATTAGCCATGGGAAGGTATTTTAAGACAACTTTGTTGCATCTCTATGGCAATATCAGCAGATAGGGCAGCAAGTTAAATCTAGAACTTAAAGGCAGCCTGTAATAATGAGATAATAAGGCACGTTGACTCTAGTCCAAAGCATCTCTAATGTAACAGAATGAGGAACACGCAGCAGTCAGTAAAATCTCTCCTGCAGAATTAATTTGTCCTACCCTGACCTTTCTTAAAGGATGCATTTCCAAAGGAACCAGCTGAGTTACCACACTCGTGTTTAAACAGGCCCTGGGGTCCTTCCCTGTATTAAGTTTCCTGTACACTTCATACAGTGGCACTCCGAGGGAAATGCTGGCCCAAGAATGACCACACGATGTGCAGGAGGAAGAAAACACAAAAGCAAGATGACTTAGCGTTTTGTCTCTTGTGGTTTTATCCTGACCTGAATATGAAAATGCATTTGAGTATCTCTTTGAAAAGCTCCCAAGATATATGAAAAGCAAGAGCCAGTGTCAGTTACCTACAGTCACACAGATAAATTCTGGTGATTAGGTCTGTGGAATGAGGAGTTACATTGTGCCTAGTGACCCTCAGTCTTTACATACATCGCTTCAGTACAACCTGATAAAAGTAAATTCAATGTTCACTAGTAGAAGCCATGTAATACAGTTAATCACTATTACTGTGTAGTGAAAACTCACAGTAACAGATTTATGTCGCTTTAAAACAAAAGTGGCCACTTCAAAAAGAGGGATGGTTTCTCTTCACCAACAGCATACTTCTGGTGCACATTGGAATGTCCCAAACACATTGCTATGCATGTAACATAACTGCATTTTCTCACAGAATTTCTGCATCCCATTATTTTTTAAATGCGTTCACCTCCCTTTCTCACAAGCAGATGCTCAAGAGTAGTAGGGGAATAATTACTGGAGACAGTTTAGTTAAAATAACGGTAGGAAAACGCAGGTATCTGCAACTGCCTACTGAAAAGTTTCATTCAGCTTATAAATTTTCATAACACCTTTTTTTTTTAACATGATTTTTACATGTGATGACGTGGCAGTGACTTCATATAATTTTCATGTAAAATCAATTTTCATGTAAAAACTTGGGTCTGGGTCTGCACTGAAAATTTATGCTCAGATGTTGCAGACTGAAGTAATTTCATATATCTACTGTAATAAATGTTATATCTACTAAATGTTGTATCTACTAAATATCTGCTAAGTTCTGATGGAAATACCAGTTTGATTGCTAGGCTTATTTTTAAAAATACCAACTAGCAGTAACTATGAGCTTTCTTTTTGCTAGAAACTTTTTATATAGCTATTTGTCAGTCTGCATTTAATACTTGTCAGTGATTACAACATTTTTGCCACCTGTACTTTAAACCTTCATTTCTTTTTCCTAGATCAAAGGCTTGCCTGAGGGTTTTGATCACCCTAAAATAGGTTCCAATTATTCAGTTCATACGGTAGAGAAAACATGGAAAGCTATACAAGACTTTAAGGAAGGAAATGCAATCTTCACGTTCCCAAATACTCCAGTGAAGTGTGCAGGGGCTCCTCAGAAGATTATGTATTTATCAGATGCATACTGGAGGAAAGTAAGTATTTTACCCTCTCTGCCAGTGCTTGTCCCTACAGTTGGAAGGAAGGCTTGTTCTAAGGGTTTCATATTGTCTTTAAAACAACTATAAACCACATGAGAGGACTGTGACTCAGGATTCTTAAAGTGAGTGAGTTGCTTTTTCTATTATTGATGTATAATGAAGGCAGGTAAATGGATTGTACATAAATATTTAGCATGTGTTTAATACCAGAGAGACTTGTAGAATTCAGAATCCATAAGGAAAGAACTGCTTACCCTGCTTCTGGTGAGCTGCAGATAGAACTGTTCTCAGCCTGATTTATAACTTCAGGTCATGCACTAATGTAACACTGGCTGGAATTAAGTAATTCTTGTTACTTTAGGGACCATTTGTCTTTCTGTTAGTCTGAGAAGTGGCTGTGCTTGATCCTTGGAGCACACAGTCAGGAGGAGTCTTAGCCAGGCTGTCAAAGCAAGCTTAGTGGAAGCAAAAGACAACTTCAGGTGGAAGTGTCAGGCTTCATATGGGTTAAGTTTCATGAGTTGTCTATTGGGTGAGTACCTGAATAAGGCATAGAAGTGAAGGTTTCAGAAAGCCTTATAATGCTAAGCTGCTACAAGTGCTTAACCTGCACACTGCAGCCACCTCTTCTCACAAGCAGTTTGTGTGGAGTGTCTTCAGTACCTCACTGAAGGGTCTGCCTTCTAACATGGTGTGAAATAGCTGTGTCTGAGACTTCTAATGTTAATATTTCATTAATAATTGAACTGCATGAATAGTTCTCTCAGCTCTTTACTAGTGCAGCATAGTTCTTTTGTCTCTGCTATCCTGTCACAGCTTCCTAATAGAAAAGGCTAATCCGATCTCTTTCTGCAGACAGGAAAACGTTCCAAAGCAAACATCATGTTCAACACTTCACTTGGTGCAATTTTTGGTGTTAAGAAGTATGCTGATGCATTGCTTGAAGTAATAAAGGAGAGGAATATTGCTGTGAACTATAAGCGTAACCTTGTAGAAGTCCGAGCAGACAGGCAAGAGGCCGTGTTTGAAAACTTGGACAAACCTGGAGAGACTGAAGTTCATCAGGTCAGGAGCTTTCAGACCTGTAGTTTGGTTCTATTTCTTGTGTGCTGTAACATAACTTCCACACAGTGTAACATAATGTCTGCTTTGTTGTGTACTGCTGTTCCTTCCTGAGAGTACCAACTCTAACTTTAGCAGAATATTTAAAAATTTGAAACTAAGGTGGAGAGAAGAAAAAAATATTTCATACACTATACCTGGAGTCCTGTATGCCATGGGAATGTTTCAGGTATGGATGGAGGAAGGCAAATTGCTGTTATGCCAATCCAGATGAAGTTCCTTGATAAGGTTCATGTCAATTAACTGATGTGCTTGAAATTTGAGAGCAAATTTTCATTCTGTACGCTTATGTTTAAAAAACCAAACTGACCACAAACCCAAGAAACTCTCCACACTGTGGCTATTGCCTTATATCAACACAGATAGAGTTTGCTCTGATGAACTAAGCACTGAGCCCCTTTTTTTTCTGTTTAGTATGGAATGCTTCATGTCACACCCCCAATGGGGCCACCTGCTGTACTCATCAACAGTCCTGTCTCAGATGCAACTGGCTGGGTGGATGTAGATAAGGAAACTCTACAACATAAAAAGTATCCTAATGTCTTTGGCATTGGAGACTGCACCAACCTTCCAACATCAAAAACTGCTGCAGCTGTAGGTAAAGTTGCTTATTTGTGTGCTTGTGGGTGTAATGACAAGTGTGGAGTCACAGTAAGCCTTTTGTTTAGTTTGCTACTCCCAAGGTCTTGACTTCAATTTTGAGCTTTCAGAAAGACCAGGGTTAACTACAGACCATGCTGGTGCCACTAACCCACACAGTTCTGTTGTTCCAGATACCTCACAGATGAACCAATTCTATTTTCTGTGTTCACAGAATGTCATGAGTGTATTATTCTTGTATTCCATTAACATAATTCAGTAACAAAACTTTCTGCTTTATCTTAGCACCTCATGCATATGTGACAGCCAGCTGATAAGTCACTACCAAAAATCACATGTTCTGTCCTGGTAGCCACCGATTCCACTATAAAAACACTTTGGGTATATGGTCTCACAAATGAAAAAAGGCAAATAAAAGGGTGGAAAAAAAGGGCATACAGTATGTTATTGGGGTAACTTAAGAAAGGGGAAGTCACCTATTTCAACAAAGGAGTCTACAATACTTCCCTCACAGCACTCAAAATGAAACAGAAATTCGGTGTGCCAGAATCTCAGTGTTTGGGAAGACTGAGCAAATATAATTTATCATAGGAGAATGGGCGTAGCCTAAGAATATCAGCTCAAGTTTCATTAAGCTTTAGCATGTTCCAAGCAGTGAGGCCGAAGCATTAGTCAATTTTTTTTTTTTTTTAATCTGGGACTGTAAACTTACATTCAGTTCAATTGCTGCTGAATTTTCCAACAGAATGCCTGGCTGCTAGTGTTTGCTTTACTAATGACAACTGCTACCTGAAACAAAGCCTTAGTACACTTTTTTTTTTTCTTTCTTTATGTAGCTGCCCAGTCTGGAGTCCTTGATAAAACAATTTCTCTGGTAATGAAGAACCAGTTGCCAGCTAAAAAGGTACTCACAGCTCTTGGGTTTTTTTACAGCTCTTGTCTTAAGGAGAAATTATCTTGGATGTTTTCTCCCTTCTCATGCAGGAAGTCTTGCAAGCAGCTGAACCATGTGAACAGGAAGGGAGGGTTTTGCAGCAGCAGTTGGGTGCTAAATGGCTCCACACTGCATGTCAGAGTAACTTAATTGCACAGTTCATGCTCTTTATACTGCCACTAAAAACATTATCTATTTGATTCCCTGACTTCTGAGTTGAAAGAAACTTAAAGGCTGCTTAGTCTGGATTCTCCACCAATGCAGGTGACTTATTTGAACTAACAATCCCTACTCCAGGAACTCTTGCAAACTTGCTTCCCCTGTAGAAGCATGATCTTTTGAGGAGTTAAATTGGAAGTTCTGTACTACAGCTGTAAACATGTAACTTATGTTCAAATTTCTGAGGCTTTACTTTCATTCTACACATGGCTTCTGAATTAATATTCTTTGGGGCACTGACCTGAATGTCCTATGATCTTCTGGAAATTCTTGCAACTAGATTCAAGATCCTGTTTGTGCCTGTTGAAGTAAACACCAGCTCTCATTCTGATCTACTGGTCACCTGTTGTGCTGGTTACAATAACCAACAATTAGTGACATAAAGCCCTATTGTTCTAGGTTAGTTCTAATTTAAGCAGTGTTGTCAAGAAATCTACGTTTGAAATAGAGTGGCTTAGTATTATGCTTATTAAACCATAAGCTTAGCCACCTTCCAACTTCTCTGGTATTAAAACTTTAAATGCAGAATCCTCCTAGTACCTTATTTTGAAATGTGAATGCTAACCATATGGCTTGTAATACCTCAGCATTTAGGCTTTGTTCAGCCGAATGACCAGTGGGTATTTTTCATTGCAGTATGATGGATATACTTCCTGCCCGCTTGTAACGGGCTACAACAAGGTGATTCTAGCAGAGTTTGACTACAACGCTCAGCCTCTGGAGACCTTCCCCATTGACCAGAGTAAGGAGAGAGTAACCATGTACCACATGAAAGCTGATATGATGCCTTGGCTCTACTGGAATGCACTACTTAAGTAAGTATTTCAATTCTGTGATCAGTCAGAAAAAACCCAACTGTTCTAGTTTAGTTCCTTCCTGGAATAGAAGCAAACCAAGTACATCCCTAGTCATAATTAGGACCTGGACCTTCTGAGGATTATGGGCACTTTGATAGTAACAGGGGTTTGTTCAAGCAGAACAAAGCTGAATTGCAGAGAAGGGTACCCATTGCCAAACTGAAAACCTCACTGAAACAAAGACAAGCCTCCAAAACAATCCCTTATCACTCATCTTTTAGCAGTATGGTATCTTACAGAAATAAACCCTACTTCGATAGTAGATATACAGAACAATTTTCTCTGTTTCTAGGGGATACTGGGGAGGACCAGCTCCTTTCAGGAAGCTGATGCATCTGGGCTTGAAGTAACTGCTTGTTCTCGGTATTGGTCAAACCCTTTTGAAGAAAATGGACTAGTCTCACAGTGATCAATGAGTATCTTCCCTCTTGGAATACCTAATAGACATTTTATTCTTTTTTTTCCCTAAATGTGTCCTAAATTTACTTTTCCCCCTATTAGGGATTGACCTTTCATATGCTCCTTCTTATGCTTAAGCCAAGGTCTTAAACTACTTCTGTATTTACAGAGGAGCCTTAACCTACAAAACACTTTAGAAATTTCTGAATGTGAATATATACTTTTAAAGCTGTTGTCTATGTAAAATTTTCTTCCTTACTCTCACCTGAATTGTCTGCATCCAAGATCAACATGTGCACTGGATTTAAGACTGATTCAATGCTAGTAAAACGGCCTGAAAGTCTCCTTATTGTTCTCTCATTTTTGAAGAACAAAATCAATCCTAATTTCTAACCATACCTCCTGCCTAATTATATGGATTATAGAAATTCATGCAGGGTACTGAGATGAAAGTAAAAGCAGTGTATGTGTATCTGGGTACATAAACACACTCTCCCAGGACAGTTGTGCCCCTTCACGTCAGTTCCACTATAATGTTTTAACCTGTGGCAGTAAGAGCATCATGAAAAGAATTCTCAGGAGACTGAGAAAAGACTGAGATTATCTGAGACAACATACTAGACTGAAGCATAATTTAGGATCACAGACAAGGGGGGAGTGCTTTTTAATTATGACCATTATAGAACTCCAGTTTTCAAGGGAAGGTTGAACAAAGTTGAACTTAAGAGTTGAGTCTTCACAGAAGCTGGAACTTTAGTGGCAGTCAGGTAGACAGCATGGAGCAAACAGGAATCATCTTCACTCACAAGTAGCAGCAGCAGCTTATTTCTAAACACAAAGATATAAATGAACATATTTCAAGTTTCAGCTTCATGCTTTTTCAACACAGGCTTTAAAAGAGTTGCCTCTGAATTGCACCTATAAGCACGTGAACACATACCTGGGTGTTAAGTAATTCTTCAATCTTGTTCTGGATCTGCCCATACACATCATTAAACAGCTCCTCCTTTGATTTTGTCCCATTCAAGTGCACTGAAGGAAAGTAAAGTAAGAGAGCTATAAAACTCAATGTCTCTAAGCTTGCCAGATCCTAATTTAAAAAGCATGCACCTGACTGGTACAAGAGAAATACGCTCCCTCCCACCGGCTAGTACGTATAGAGCAGGTCTGAAAAGCAATCTCATTAAGTGCTTTTGTCATTAAAGCCTTACCCACATCGACTCCAAGTTCCTCCATTATCTTCCTGTGCTTTACATACATAGGCCAAACGTGGCCATCAAACAGTCCAGGTGGATCTGGTACAGTGTAATTCCTTGAACTGTAAATTAAGCCATTGTTACTCAGAAGTAGTGTAATTACAGTTCAGAGAAATGACATTTCACTCAGTTTCTCTACATGCTAGCCTGAGCCTGTTGCCTTCAATGTGGTTTCTGAGGTTATGGAAAGTCAGTATTTAGCAAGAGCTGCAAGCACAAAGATACCCAAGTAAGTTGGAATTTGATGGGCAGGTCCAAAGAGTTCAAGATGCAAAAAGAGTTCCCAAGACAGACTGATCTAAACATTGATGAGTAAACTCTGAAAGCTTTAGCAGAACTTTGGGTAAAATAGCTGTTTGCTTACTCCTCTTGAAATGTAACTTCAAGTTTAATATATAACATTTGCATTAAGAACAGTGTATATGTACAACAATCCAGCCAAATGTAAAACCCCACATAGTTCAAGATCTGGAAACCCTATCATTGGAAAACCAGCAAGGGAAAAGACTAGTCAAAGGTCTGTGCAGAAACTGAGCATTACATACACAAACACAATAGCCTGGTAGGAAGCTTTGGGTTAGTTTACTGAAGGAAGCTGCAGTCTTCTAATAAGACAGCTACATTAGCATTTATCCCTTCTTATCTAAAAGCTTCAGAGAAGCAAAATCTTGAACAGGGTAAGATGTTACTGGGCTAACAAGGAAACTCAGAAAGACAGATTTACCTTCTTCGCCTTTTACACTCTTCATATGGAATGGAAAGAAAGTACCGATGGTGGAATACATCAATCAGTGGCCTGAAAGAGACACGTTTGGTTACAGTAGCAAAAAATGGAGAGCTAAAACTACATCCATTTCCTATACCTAGAGCGACCTTCAGACTTGTGACACCTAAACTCACCAGTAGTTTATACTGTAAAAGTCAAAATGTATGGATACATATTTGATTACCTGTAAGTGTAAAGCAGGAAGCCTTCAATGATAAGAATGTGGATTGTTTCATCTCCTCCCTCCTTATCTGGCAAGATCTGGGCATCCAGTGTGTTGTTGATCCCATGAGAACGTTCAAATTTGACTGGGTTTTTTATCCAAGCATTTATGGTGCTCATCATGGCTTCCATATCTAATGCACTAATCACTAAGACAAAACAGACAACCATCACTAAGCAATAATTAAATACTATCTAGTAATACAGTCAGTACAAAACAACGCACATAAAGAATGAAAATACGCCAAGTTTTTGAGTTATGCTTTGAAACACGGTAAGAAAGGCTTACCATCATACTGTTTAAACCCATCTTCAACTTCTATTTCATCTTGGGGCTGAAACAGTAATAAGAAAAAAAAAAAACCTACTTGGTCAGGATAACTACCGATAAGCTAAATACCCATTTCAAAGCAAAATTCAAGACCCAAACCCTGAAGCTACCAAAAAAAAAAGCCCTTCACCCTCCACCAGGTTCCTTTGCATGCAGATAAAAAACAGCAGTACGAGGCTCAGATAAAGCCGCCCGCTCCTCTATCTTCCTAGCGACACAAGCACACCGTGCAGCCCTCCGTGGGGAAGGAAAATCACCCGGACGTGCTGGAGCGCTTATCCGCCGGGCGCACGGGCTCTGCAGAGGCGGCGCAGGGCGGGCACCGCGCCAGCAGCGCGGGCGGAACCCCGCGGGGGTCACCCCGCGCCCCCCCGCGGCCGGCAGGGCCCGCTCACCTGGAAGAAGTCGTCCTGGTGCACCACGCTGCAGTTGGGCAGGGCCCGCATCAGCCGCCGCGTCAGGGTGGTCTTGCCGCCGTTCGTGACCCTGCGGCGAGAGCGCGGCCGTCGGGGAGCGCCACGTGGGGACCGGGTAACGCACACACCGCCCGGCACTGCGGCACCGGGACGGCCGACGGAAAGCACCCGCGCCCGCCCCCCACCCCGAGCCGCCCCCCGGCCC
>VZRE01012328.1:276365-291137 GCA_013396775.1 Cephalopterus ornatus | reverse complement strand
AAGCTGCGCCCCTCCGCCGCGGTGCTGCCGGTGGCCCGCTCCGGACATCGGCCCGGTTCTCGGCACTGAGGAGCTGCGCTGGGGCCGGGCGGCGCCGGGGCCGGGGTCTGAACCGGCTCATGGCTCCCCGTGAGCGGTGCGCAGGGCGCCCCCTGGCGGAGCGCGCGGCCCAGCCCGTGTGAAGGTCACGGCGTGTCCCGGGGCCGGGCCGGGAGGGGCTGCCGCAGCCGGGGCACCGCTGACCCCGGGCACAGCTGACCCCGCTTCCCTCACACGCTTTCCCTTGGCGCTTCTGTGAGTCCCTCGGCAGCGGCTGCCGGGGCTCGGACTCCTCCAAACTGCTGTGTCTGAGGGACTTCACCTTTTCTTGTTAGGGCGTTTATCCTTTTATAAAGAAGGGAAAGTTATGGTCACAGCTTTGTTTTTCTTTTTTTTTTTTTTTTCATTTTTTTTCCTGGTAATTTAATCTGAATTTGTTTTTAGTAACATTAAATTCCCTAATGTACAAGTCAGTAACTCCGTTCACCATGTTTACAATGCCAGTGGTTGGTGTGTTGCCAACCATTTGCTTGCTTCTCATCCTTTTGTGATTTTTGCTAATTTTCTTCTGGTAAGACCACAGGCAAATCTCAGCTGATTTCTTTCAGAGTTATTTTTAACTTCCAAAGGGAACACATGATTTGGCCTCTTGGCTTTTCTTTTTTGAAGGACAGTTAGTTGAAAATACATTTTTTTCATTTTGTGATTACGGTCATTTAGCTCATTTTCACTGTAAAATAGAAGAGCTGCCTTTGCAGTTTGGGGTATTTTTTGTGGTGGTTTTGTTTGTTTTTGGGGAGGTGGTGGTTATTTTTAAAATATATGTGCTTTGAATATATAGCTTTGAAAAGGAGGAGCTCCTCACAGACTA
Source organism: Cephalopterus ornatus (assembly GCA_013396775.1). Lineage (NCBI taxonomy): Eukaryota > Metazoa > Chordata > Aves > Passeriformes > Cotingidae > Cephalopterus > Cephalopterus ornatus. The sequence continues at coordinate 290,227 of VZRE01012328.1, read as the reverse complement.
CAACCAAATTCCTTATGTTAAAAATACCAACACACCTAGATTAATGAAGGTCTCAGGTGAAACCTTATTCTCAGCTTCATGAAGCTCCAGGATGGCAGAGGACCAGTAGATCCATTCATGCTACATAATAGCATTATTATGTAGAGTGAGGGCTGCATCCCAAACTCAGTTTGGAATCTGTGCATACACTGGTAAAATCAGGATGTTACTTGCAAACAGTTCATGTCACTGTACAGCAGGATTTTAGCTGTTTGGCTCCAAGGTTCTTCCAAAGTCTTGGTCTTTTATTGTCTTGTACTCCTCACCTTTCACCAAGCAAGATGCACTCTTCGAGTTTCATGCTCAAGACCAATATTTGAAATACAAGTTCTGCTGATTTTTTACCACAGCTTGCTATTCATATATGTAAACATACAATTGTTGGAGGATTTTAACAGGACGTAGATATCAAATGGGCAAAGGGTAATGAACAAATTAGAAGCACAGTGGCAATTCAGCTGAAATACACTTCTCACATCAACTCAGTACTGATAGAGCTGGAATGAAAATGGCAACTGGACTCAGTGAATCACAGTTTGACACTGAATGGGGGCAGGGTGATGGCAGCCTGTGCCTGATGTGTGATAATATACATGAACTGTACCCTCCTTGTCCTTCACTAACAGCTCCAGCCAAGAATTTTATATTATCAGACTTTGAGGCTAAAGTTGGGAAGAATAAACATGTTTACTGTTGTTAATTATCAGGATCACTGTGTACCTCTCATGCTGATGCAAAGAGAATTCTTTTGTTTTGATTCGAGCAAATGTTTTCCATTGATATTTTGTAAGTAAAAACACAAAGAGTGTTTTGAATACTTTTTAATACACAGCAATGGTACAACAAATTGAGTGTTACGCTCAGGAAAGTAAATCTGAGCCTTCATAAAGCTCTTGGGCACTTTAAGGCTCCGGGCTCCAGAAGGGCAGTGCATCCTGCCATCGGATCCAGCATCCGTGTTTGCGTGTGCTAGCCATTTCCCAGGCCCTTTGTCCCCTCTGCTCGATGATACTGCTGCCATGGTGAAAAACAGAGGGAAAGAACAACAGGATATTGTCCCATTCTACTCTGCGTGCCAACTGTGACAAAATGTTGTTTTCTCCTCGGTTTGGGAATTCTCCTTGGCTTTTACTAGTCCTGGGTGAGCCTGGAGACATTAAGGTGTTTTTAAAATTCTCCCAGTGAGCGTGGAGACCTTGAGTCTCCGGGAGCAAGGTGATGTCCCATGCCCTGGCGCAGACATTGCCCTCCTGGGGGATGATTCTCTGACTCGGGCAGCGGAAAAGAAGCGTTGTGGTGTAAAACACAACAGGAAGACGCTGAGCACGCCGTGTGCCAGGGGACACCTGCAGAGCTGCCGCAGGGGTGGAAGTGAGCCACGGGCTGCAGGGGGAGTGCTGAGAAAACTGCACGGCTGCACGAATCTGACGCCAAACCAGGGCGCTATTTTTGGTCCCCGCTCTGCCGTTCTCACACCTGTGGGCTCGCGTGAAGCGCGCAGCGGACTCGGGCAGCACCTCCTCCCGGAGCCCAGGAACCGCCGCAGGGCACGGCAGCGCCGCGCTCCTCCTTAGCCAACAGCACTAATTATAGCCCAGGAATATGAACTGTGAACGTGCTGGAGTTGCCGAGGCGGGAGCTGGCTGTGTGCCGGCGCTCGAATGAGGACACAGCATCCCGGCAGGACTCCCTGGGAGCTGCAGGAAACCCCGAGGTACGCGCGGAGCCCCACGGAGGGAGATGGACACACGGAGGGTAGGGCAGGAGGACGGGAGGCATTCAGCCCTTGCTGTGGGATGGGGGTGCTGTCATCTCAGTCAGTCTGCTCTCGAAATAGGTTATCACTGCAGAGGGACACACTTTATGATTTTTAAGAAAATCTTTGCTTTGATATGGTCTCGTTACCAAGCAAGAAACCCCAGAAATCTGCCTGTGAAGTGATGGCAAAAGCTTTGGCTTCTACATGTTCTTATGGTTGTGTGGGCCACTGTCCCTTCTAGTGGTGATAAAGACCATTGTGAGAGGATGAGATGAGGTGAAAAATTTATCCACCCAGGATAAAATGAAATAATACATGACACGTTCTGCAATAATGCATCATATGGACTACCTAAAGCAAAGGGACAGACATAACAAATGCTTTGAAAGATAAATGGCAGAAATTTTGAAATCTGCTTGAAGTGTGAGCAGCGATGAAGTGTAAGAAAAGTACAAAGGTGAAAGAAATAGATGTGCTAATTATGTAACTGTAGGACTACACAAGAAATGCCTGTGAAAGGGGAAGCTTACGCTGTTTAGTTGTGAGAGCTTTAGTGGGCGTTCAGAAAGATTGAATTGCTGAAGCTGTAACTTCTGTTAAACTGTAAGCTTGAAAAAATAACAAAAGCTTCTATATAAATGAACATGTTGTAATATTGTTTTAATGAAAAAGTTGATATGAAAGGCTAATCTATAGCCCTAGGTTTTATTTGAAGGAAGATATATTTTTTAAAAAAAAGTCAGTGACTGCTAAAAGTTGGGCTGTATCCTGGCTGCAGGGCCCTTAGAGTCAGTGAGTCTCCTGGTTGTGTCTCCAGTTCAGGAGCGCCGTGGTAATAGTTTTGTAGATTCTGAGAAGCTCCAGGCTCTGATGAATGGTTTCTCTTGCTGGTATACAAGGCTCTTCTTTTCTCATTTAAGGGCTATTTGGAGTTGTACAATGCTCTTTGCTTTAAGCTTTTCTATGTCTAAGAAGAGTAACCATATCAGATGTAAAGCCCAAACTTTCTTTTGCACCAGTCTGTAAATGTTGTCAATCTGTTGTGGTTCAAAGTTAGTTTCTTTCAAAACAGTAAATAATTCATAAGTATTGGCTAGCTCTTCTTACAGCCAGATCATGGACCGTTAAACAAGACCTCACTTAATTTAGCATTGTTTTTATTATATTTCTGTAAAGAACTTAGGTTACTGTCTTGGAGTAAATACACAGAGTTCTTACCCCTGATTTCTGACATGGGCGTACTGATTTTATATTCATGCTACTCTCTTTTCCAGGTGTGTTTAAGAATTTAACAGTCTTACTTTAGTCTTATGAATTGCCTATTGCTCAATAACTCCTACAAAAATTTTATATATTTTAATGTAAATTTAAATAATAATCTCTTTACAGGTATACTGATCAGATGCATTCTGTGGTCTTTACCAGTGAACCTGCACAAGCAATTCCTTTCTAAGCTTACTCGAGGAACTGCATCTTGGTCCTCGTACTGCTCCAACTCCCAGAGAAATAATTTCACTTAACAAGACCTTATTACCTACTGAGAAATATAATGACTGAATTCCTGGTTTGTTTTAACTGGTGCAATGGTGAGCAGCCCCAGCCGGTAGGTAGATGCACAACTGCCATCTTTTGTCAGATTTGAAATTTTTTTCTTTCAGTTACAGGGAAAACACTTCCACTGTCCTGTTGTTCTGATTCATTTGGGCAAAGTAACGCAAAACCCAAAACCAGCCCATTTGAACTATGTGTGCTTTGCCAGAAACTTGTACCGTACGACTGTTTGCAGTTCTCAGAACTTGACTTTCCAACATTAAGTTTTTGCTAAAATGTAATTAGCAGCAATAAAAGTGACTTTGATCTTGTCTTACTGCGAACAGTCTGAAACTTCAGCCTGGTTGCAGTGAGGTTTAACTAGGGGTCAGTGCTGGCTATCTATTTTTATCTCAGCTGCTTGTTTCTGTTTGAAAGCTGCTCATGTTTTCTGAACAGAGACCTAAAATGTCTTCTTTTTTGTAGAAGAGGCGTCGGAGACTGGACCGGAATATGATCGGAGAGCCAATGAATTTTGTACACACTGCACACGTTGGGGCAGGAGAGATGAGCAGTGACTACACATCAGTAAGTGTGCACCTCTTGGTTAAGCAGAGACCTCCACCCAAAAACCTGTAGAGCAGGCAGCTAATGACATACTAGATAATTGTAGGAGAGAGAAAAATCTGACCTTTTTTTTTTCAAATCAATAGAAGAGCATCAGAACAGAACTGTCTTTTGGTTTGTAAACATGAGATACTGTGGGAGATACACTCAGCAAGTGCCCATTTTCTCAGTATCTTTACATATAATGAGAACCTTTTGGATATGGATTCTGTGGATGCACTTGATACTGGGAGCAGATAACACGTCACCTTGAAGTCAAAGATGTGCCAGGGTGAGGGATGTAAGAATAAGTGGATTTTGGATAGCAAAACACATCTCATACACTGACTTAAAATAGTATTTAATAATCCTGGGTTTAGTTGTTATTTTTCCCTACTACAGTTGGAACGTAGCACTGTAAACATATGGCCCACCTGTCTTTTCAAATTGATGCTTTTAATAATTACTCTGGCAACCAGAATTTATAAGATGCATGTTCTAATAAACTTTTTTTCTAGGCTGTATCAATTCAGGACCACATGAAGTCTAAAGGTGGCTACACAAATGGCACTTCTGCAACTGTTGAGATGTAGGAAACTGAGAGAAGGCTGAAATCTGCTCTGTCTTATGAGGATCCCCTGGACTGTGCTTTCATATTCTCTAAAACCTCTTTATCATGGAGTAGGGAGAGTACTTGAATTATAAATAGGTCAGCACAAGCTTTGGTGTTCTTTGCACAATACCTTCTGAAGGGGTTATTGTAAATGATCCTTAAAATGGTCTTTTGTGGTAGTGTTTGTAGTGGCAACTGTGATTTGTCACTGTGGATGACTTCCTAGCTCTGTCCCAAAAACCTCACAAAGTTGTCTTGTAGGATGGAATTTGAAGTCAGTATGAATTGTTTGGGATTTTGGTCTCTGTCATTTTCTCCCCTCCTGAAGTGCAGGTTGATTTAATTGGAAGGTATTGCATGTTTTCACTTCTAACATAGGCTAAATTGAGTGCCAAGTATGATCTTGTAATTTTCATAAAACTTTGGACCTGTTTTTTAGATGTTTTACAACTTAAGGCATAACTCTTTGGTATTTTTAATGTCTTTTGATGGTGAACAAAACTAATGTAACATAGTTAGCTGAGTCTGCAAAACGCGGTGAAACTTCTGCCTTGCCGTGATAACACTTTTGTAACTGAAAATGGAGGTTTTGCAAACATAAGGACTCTCAAATGAGGCTTAGAACAACAGATGTGTCTCAGTGACTGGGCTGCCTCCCATCCACACACACGCTGGTTAACTTCAAGTGGTGCTGCAATAAGCCGCCCGCTGTGTGGTAATTTTGCATGACTACCATTGCATTTTAAACTGAACATGTATAAGATCACTCTCTCTGTTACCTATCTGTAACAGTAACCATACAGGACTTCAAGGGATATCTTGCTGGTCTTTCTGGCTCTTTAATTGGGCAGCTGTTTGTTTTAGATGAACACAATTTTTTCTTGCATGTGGTTTAAGTGATACAGCCGTGTGAAGTACACAGTCAAAGAATATTGTGAGAAGTTGCAGGGGAATAGTAAAGAGAAACAGTGTCTTGTGGAGTTCCAGCACTTCCTAAATATTTAAATAAACAGCCATAAATATTTAGACATACTCAAACTACAGTTTATTAGTGGGTTCTTACTGATCTTTCTATTAAATGATACGACAAAACTCCTGAAGTAGAGCTAGGTTTTCCTTTTCCTCAGTCACTGACAACTGTTGCCCAGCTTAAAATTTTTATGACTACCAGTGTAGAAACTCAGGAAATCTGCTTGCTATCACGGGATTAACTAAATACAAGCATTTCAATTGCTGCCATATCAGCACCAGTTATGCTGAAAGTCAGTGAAGTTCTCTCCTTGCTCTAGGCAGAACATCAGTAACAAACTTTTTTCCATTTTAAAAAATATCTACTTAGCAAGTCTTTTAACTTCTTTGATTCTGTAGTTTGTGATACTTCTTAAATCTAGACTGCAGGCTTTGCTGAACTGTTAGGCTGCCTTTCTGAGTACAGTAGGGAACTTAAAACATGAAAGGTAGCTCTGTGTTCCTGTATGTGTTCAAAAAATAACCTTTCCCCTCCCCCATATTTCATCTTCAAGGGCCAAAGAGGAAGGGGGAGTATCACTTTCTGTAACAGTCAACAGCTGATCATAACATTCTGTAACCACAAGAGAAACCTAATATCTGTGTCTTGCTAGATCCTTACTCTTGAATCAAAATGCATGTCAAATTTTAATATATTTTAAAATTAGCACAGTTAGCTGTACATTTAGCTTTTGAAAGTTTTTCATATTACTGTCTTCTAACTTCAGATATATTCCAACCACCTAATTAAGATAGAGTTTAAAGAAGATAAATCCTGTATACTGTTGAGGAAGCATAAAGGAAGCATAAACAGTCCAAGCTGCTTTAAAGAATAGATTCCAATTCACCTGTATTATACTGAGTTCTTGCATTCAATTATTCAATCACCTGCCCAGAAAAAAAGCTGGTAGGGTAGATGTCATGAAGAAAATGGGTCATAAGAAAACAAATTGAAGAGGAGTTACAGTTTCCCAAAGACCCATTTGGTAGGTTTGAGGTTAATGGTGTCACTAGAAATAAAGGAGTTGGTCATCATGTCAGTTGTTGTCTTTAAAAATAAATCAACTGAGAATTTGTTATTAAACCCTTATTTAGAGAAAAATCCTGATTTTCATCATGCAAACCAAGTAGCACTATCTGATGTAAAACTAACCTATTTTCCTCAGAGTGTTATATAGGTACATACTAAAGTGTCACATCATTAAAATGAAATGTTTTGCTACTGCATTTAGAGTGCCATTATTTTTAAAAATCTAAACAAACATAAACACATGTCTTGAGACTTAGGTATTTTTTTGCTCTATATTTAGAAACCTTATGTAGCTGTAATCTGTCATGTAACTCAGCATAAATCTATCTCAGTTGTAATAAATATGTTGAATTGGGCACCTGAACTCTTTCCATATTGTGGAAAATCTTGATATTTTCTCTGCACTGAAAACCTGTTGGTTAAGTGGATGGATCAGAGTGGCTTGAACTTTCACTACACAAAATCAAATTTCTCCACTAGAGAGCAGAGTTTTACATCAAGTCTTCTCTGCTCTATGCAAGCTTTTATTCCGTCGTGGTGTTTGGTGGTTTGTTTGGTGGTTTTTGAACTTGACTGGAATAAAATACAGAAATAATACCAATTGATCAAACTTTTTTACTACCTTGTAGGCTGTGAAGACCTTTTGTCAAGACAATCAAGTACTATTACTGCTCTGACTTGGAGGCATTTTATGGTTTCTTTTTGTAATCAGAACTAAAATAACTTGCAAGCAGAGCAGGATCAAGTGTTTTATATGTAATCTGTCAGTCTCACCACTGTTTGCTTCCTTAAAAAAGACAAAGTCATGGGCGGGGGAGTTATTTCCAATACTGCCTGTCTTATCCCTTGGTGTCCCCGCTAGGCTTTACTGACTGTCCCATAATGCTGCATAAACCCATGGTCAGCATATAGAAAAGGTATTCGGCTTTTTCACAACCTAATATGTCTAATGTTTCCTGTAGAGCAGCTTTATAACAATTACGTGGTGTCATGCTACGTTCCAAGTTAGCCTGTGGCCCCGGCATGCAGTGCTATTCCTTTGTATGCTCTTGCCATATTGGACCATCAGGTCCTTCTGTAGTTTCCACTCTGTACCGACAAAAAACGTTAAGAGATGAATAAATACCCTTAATCTGACTATGCCAGCAAGAATAAGCACAATTCAACAATGTTAATTTCCATGTTGATGAAATTCATTATATGCTACTAAATGCAGTAACACTGAAAAAAATAATCAGATCTGTCAACGAAAGGCTGCTCCTGATTATGGTCAGATTTACTTTGCTGTCAGCACTGTGACACTGCCATAAAAACCTAACAGCTGAAGATAAGAATGATCTTGTCTGCCTTTCATAATCACTATGGAACTACAGGAAGACAACAGTGCTGTTTTACAGCTGTTTTAACCCCCCTGCAGATATCCTGTGGTGAGCGGGTTCCTGTAAGGCTTCCAGATTCTTTGTGGTTCTGCAAATTCATAGTCAAGAATCTCAGGCAGTTGTTTTACTGTGTTACAAGATCACTGAGATGAAGTTAGGCAGTTGGGGAGCATGAGGTAGAAGCCAGATCTTCCTTCCTGGTGTTTCTGCCTTCTGTTCTCAGGAGAACAAACTCTTCAGTGAGACAGATTACCAAGAGTACTTCTGAACTCTGGTTTAGTAGGTTGTGCTTCTCTTTTGTGGCTCCTGGAGGTAGACTTTGAATTCTAAAATCTGTAAGGCAGGTGAATCACACACTAAGGGCTAACGTCAAAGATGTGGAGTTCTGAACTAAAAAAATTCCGATTCATTACATTGCAGATTGGTTTTAGGGCAGAAAACACAGACTAACCATAAATAGAAAGTTTTTCTAAAACCAAGGCTGCTTGGAATAAAACTTTCTCATTTATTTATTTTTAAAAAAGTTGAGACTTGCATTTTTAACTCCTTGCTACTATAGTACCACTCTTACTATGTAGCTTTCTGTCTTAATACAGGGATTGAATTTACAGTTTAGCTCCATAAGTAGCAGTTAATGCTTGAAATTCAAAATTGTAGCTGCACACCTCTACAGCTGAAGTCCTGTGTGCCTAAGGAGATGCTGTAAGAAGTTGGTGCTTGGACTTCTGCAGAGAAACTGTCCTTTCTTCATTCACAGGAATTTGTCTTGCACACAAGGCCCAAGGTAGATTACATCAGTAGTTTTCCTGGTGATATTTATGTGGTTACACTGTATATGTAAAAGGTTTCTAGTCCTGTGCAGAATAGGCCCTTTCTAGGAACTGGCCTGTTGGACAGCTTTTTCCTCAACAGAGCCTTAAGCTGTGGAGTTACTTAACCTTGTCACACACACAGCTCTGAGCTCTACTTTGCTGTGTGAAAGCATAAAGTCCCCTTGTTATGGCTTAACTCTTTGTACTCCAGGAAAGGTGTTGGAGAGGCCAACAGGTACATCAGGAACTACAGAAACAATGAGGTATAGAAGTGAGGGAGACTTATCCCTGGAGAGGCACTGTGGTACACAGCTATGAGGAAGGAGCAGAGAGCAGAACATGTGCATGTTGACATTTGTTATCTGCAACGCACAAGACAGCTTTGCTGATATCAGTCGGAAAATATCTGTAATATGTGCATAATTGGAATATGGAGGAAACTGGGCCCTTAATACATGACTAAGCTGGGACTTTGAGACACAGATTGCCAATATCACTTTAATGAATGGTAGTATCCTCTTCCTGCAGTGGCTTACAAAGCTGTTTACAGAAAGTATGGAGCCACCCAGAAAAGTAGCTCTGGTTTCAGCTGTTACACACTGATATCATGTATATGTTTGGGAGACGGGATGGCTTTTTCTTTTTTTTTTTTTTTTTTTTTTCTGCTGTGTGTGAGGTTGCGGATGTTCTAAATGCTGAGGTCTGCTGCACCCAACCAAATAAATGTAGTGAATGCAAAATAGCAGGAGTATAAGGGTATTTGCCTTTGGTCCAATGTGCTGCCAAAGCTTCAGGGAAACTAACTAGATCCATCTGATATTCAGATTCCAGGTGTTGGGAGGATAGGGACAAGTTGGAGTGAAAGGTCACAAAGACTTCTTTGTGTCTGAGGAAGTCTGGGTAATAGTCTCCTGGACTCTCTGCAGGCTGAGATATCAAAAGGCCACCATGGCTACAGCAGATTTCCATTAATACCTTTTCTCCTGATGCTGTGTAGAGAATGGAAAGACAAAAGAACACAGGGAAAGCACTTTGAGTAGGCAGGGATGTTACTGGTACGTGTTCTTGTGCCAAAAAAGCTCCCAACTTGAAGTACTTGATACTGAGGCTGCTGCCTTTACCTGGGAACTTAGAGATGTGCAAGCTCACGGTGTAACACGATCCTGTGCCCCTTCAGGGAGTGGGGTGTACAGGGAACCCACGCAAGGTCTGCTTTGGCCTCCCCACTGCCTAAACCCAGCTTACCAAGGTTTGCAGTAAGGTTACTGAACACCTTGTGGTTGCCACTTGTTCCATACATCCCGTTTCTGTGCATCCCATTAGCATGACCAAAATCCTAAAATGATACCCAAAGCCTTAGTTTGAATAGAAGTTCTCTTCTCTTAACCTAGTTTTAATCTCATTTAGAAGACAGTAGTAACAGCTGGACAAGAACAACAACTTTGAGGTGTCTGTTGAGACCTTTACAATAAATTACTCATGAAATCAAGGCCACTTGAAACTACTTTACCTTTTAAATTTCGTGTTGTTATTAAAACAATGTAAAAGAGAAGAATATTCTAAACAAATTTTAAGTTTCCTCTGATATTTGCATATGAATCCAAACTGAACAAAACCAAGGTTATTATTACTAAGGGCCCGCCCTAATTCAGGGGGGAACAAAAAGAGTGAATTATGTCTTTTACTGCTTTAATATATGTTTTAATATATATGTATATATTTAAACCTTCATCTTAAGTAATGTGCAAGGAAATAAGCCATTCTTTTAAACTGAAATTAGTATGATTGCTCTGGCTTACTGAATGTTAAAAAAAATGGACTTAAAATCTACATTTAAACTACTGAGAGAGAATTTGATGTGCTTTTAAAGCTGACATTGGCCTGTACAAGTGGATGACTAATTAATTTCATATTTCTTCATCAAAGAGCTAGCAAAAATGTTTGGTTACAGGATTATTTTTATTTTATATATAGCAGTGTATTTACATGCATCTGATCTTGCTGGTGCTTAAGAAAGACGTACATTTCACATAACTTACCTGAGCTGAGTCTAAAGGTGAGAATGAAGACCATCCTGATAACCAGTAATTAGTGAGCTCTCTGAAATTTAGGATTCAGAGACCTGACAAAACAATGGCACTTATTCTAGACATAAATCTATTTTTTAAAAATTGATCTAATATATGTAAGTTTGAAAGTCCAGACTCAATTTGAGCTGAGGCTGCATATTAATGGTGAAAGAAATATGCTTTTAAATGCAGTTACCCACATGTACCCTTGCAGTCTCTACCACAGGCAATATTAAAACCTGACTCAATACCTTTGTGGGTGCGATACAAACTTGAAAATATAATTCAAAAATAAGGTTTGCAGCCCTTCATTAATGCATGCTAATGTGGCCTTGCTGCATAATGCTGTATGAGTAAGGCTTTCACTAGTTTCTTTCAAGTAGTTTAAACATCACCTTGAAAATGCATTTAAATGAGTTTTCTTCTCTGCTGCATAATACTCAGTGAACTAGGGTATGTCTTGCTTGCATAGATTAATACTTACTGGTGTTCAGATAAGGCTGTTAGTCCACGGGGAAAAGTTGCTACATGTGCTTGTATTAATAAATAGTTCTTAAACACTGTGTTCTGGATCACTCTCTTGCCAGGAGATACAGGTCCCATCAGGCTGCTGCACATGTCCCTGTGCCTGCCACGTGTGCCTGGCTCACAGAGACAGCAGGTTTCAGCAACGTTTCCTGTGCCCTTTTAATCAAAAGGTTTCACAGTGTTATTTTGCTGTGTTGTTCCAGGCTCCAGCCAGAAAGCTGTGTATGAAGCACTGAAAACAGTTTATAGGATGGAGTAAAATATTCTTTGGTTAAGCCACTTCCTTTTCCTCGTCACCTGTTTCATTCTGCCCTATTTCTCTACTGCCTACTAAATTTCTTTAAAATATATTCAGTATTTGGGACAATGTTCTCTCTTAATTCTTGAAAGTTAATACAGCATGTTAAAAATTCCTTCATCCCTTTGAAGCTTATTGATTAATGCACCCAAAATCCCCTCTGTCCTGATTTTTGTATGACATAACTCTTTGGTGAGCAGAGTCTAGTCACTTTTGCAATCTCAGTCCTTCAAAAATGATGCAACGTTTTCTCTTCGATACCTAACGCTGATAGCCACTCTCCCCAATGTGCCTACCTGGGAAGGCAACATATATGAACAAAATCTAGTTTTTCTTATAGTGTTGACATTTGAGAGTACATCATGTTTTTAATTTTGGTTACACATTAAAGCTAATGGTAAAAATTAGGGATTACTGAAGTTGCCAATAAAGATAACCTAAGACGTTTTCCCTGTCTTAAATGTGAGTGCTTCACTGTAGGTATTTCTAACCCACACAGTCCCACTGGATCACAGGATTTGTGTTTAGTGTAAGAGATGTTTTCACAATATCTTTAAACATGCATCAAGGCAGGGGACATCAAACCAAACATACACTTTTTGAGAGAGAAATTCCCTTTTATTTAAAGGAAATTGTATTCCTATTTCTCCTTGGTCCATTTTTTTTTTTCACAACTGCAGACAGAATAAAAGCTGCTGTGCTTTCCTGGGGAACACAGGGAGAGGGATTAGGATGTGGTAGGACAGGACATGCTGCCATGGAATGTGCTCCTGTGAGCAGCTGTGCACTCGCAATTCAAATTAAACACTTCTTCCATGTCCAAAATACAGTGTCGTGTACATACCCTGAGCTCATTACAGATCACAGAACTGGCAGATTTATTGAAGTAATCAGTATTCATCTGTCATCCAGATCTTTTTAGACCCAGAAGAAGAGATAGCAGACGGGATAAAGTGTCATGGTTACTCTGACAACAGCACCAAAATAGAAACACACAGATGGACAATGTACTAGCCTGTGTGGTTTTTTTTTTAAATACCAATTCTGCATAGAATATGAATTATTAGCTGTGTCACAGTGTTCCATTATCTTTCACTGTTTAAGCACAATAAATTGTTAGACGCATTTGTGCAGCCCAGCAATTCTAGAAGATGCTTAAGCCTGTTCTGTTGCTGATATAATGATGAATCGCAGATTGTCACTGAGAGAAAAACAAAAGCTTGTCTGTTACCATCAAAATATCGGTACTGATCAAAACACTCCTTATGTACAGGTGTGTAAAAGTTACTCAGATTTTTACAACAACAGAACAGCTTCCTGAAAAATTGCCATAATGCAGTGGGGAATGTTCTCTCTAGACGTTTTATGTGGCTTTGTCCTCAAATTCACACACAGGGAAAACCATGCGTGAAGGAATCTCCTTCCTCAGTAGTAATAACTAATAACCATTGGTTTGTGAGCAACTCAAAGCACCCAAGGCTCTGATGCTGGACTGCAGCTCCACTCTCATTCTCTTCCCTCTCCCTTTCCCTCACTCCTCCCCCGTCTGGCTCATGGCCATATCCCCTCCTATCTACAACAATCTTTCTTATCTTCACCCCTTCTCCTTCCCTGTGCCTGGCCCTGAGGCAGACCCGGCCCTTTGGGAAGGGGCAGGAGGGGACCTCGGAAGCAGCGCTGGAAAAACCTCCAGTGAAAAGAAAAAAAAAAAACCGATGTTGTACAGCTTCCTTTGCTGGTAAATCACGGAGCTGTTTCACCCCATCTTGTTCCCACAAGTCGTCGCTGGCTCTTACATGTGATGCATCACACCCCTTTTAATGCTCTCGAAACCTGGAAGGCATCTCTGAACCCTCAACCTTTCGTCAGAGGTCACACTTCGCCGCTCCCTGACTCGTTTCTCTCACACAGGACATCCTGCTTTCCTCCCCACGCCTCTCTCCCAGGCTTTGTGTGTGCGCTGGACCGGGGCGAAACACCCGGAGCGCTTCGTCTGGGGAGACGTGGGGCCAACCAGGCCGTTCCCTCTCACTGTAACACGGCCCCGACGGGCCCCAGGGACCCTGTCAGCGCCTAAACCCCGCTCACCTGCAGCCGCTGGGCGGAAACCCGGGCTCGCCGAGAGCCACCGAGAAAGGAGGCGGTGCAGGCACGGGCGGGGCGGGGACGCGCAGCTCCAGCGGTAGCCCCG
>VZRE01012328.1:240080-276220 GCA_013396775.1 Cephalopterus ornatus | reverse complement strand
AGGACGATGGGGGCGGCCGGGCTGCTGTGGGCCCTGCTGGGGGCCCTGCTGCTCCCGCCGGTAAGGACGGCGCTGCCGGGGCTGGCGGATGGGGCCGCCCGGCGCTGCCGGCCGGGGGGCTCCCGGTGCCCGCCCGTTGCCCGTCCCCGGGGGCTCCCGTCTCCCGGGCTGGGCTGGGCTGGGCTGGGCTGGGCTCCCCCCGGCCCGGGGGCGGTTTGGGCCTCGGGAGGGGCCCCGCGGTTCCGCCAGGCCAGGCCGGCTCCGGCCACGCGTTTGGGAATCGGGATAATAAACCTCCCGGGTGCCTGCGTGGGCAAACCTGTTGTTTCTAGAGGCTTTTAAATTATGGTGCAGGAAAGGGGGGAAGCTCGTGGTGTGTGTGTACGTGTTCTGTGTTTTGGCTTATCTCCAGTGCCGTTTCGGTTTCGGTGTGGGACGAGCTTCTCCCTTTCCGCAGATGGACACTGAAATCTGGCAGGCTGCTTTCTGCCCAGTGGGGCAGTGAAAGGGGGACGCCAGAAACCTCTGTATTCTGCTGAGGCAGTATGAAGGGCATCTCTGCGTTAAATGCTGCTCCACTGAATTGTTTGGTTGTTGTTGTTTGAGGGTTTTTTGTTTGCTTTATTTTGACATAGTTTTTATCTTGTTTTGGTAAGATAGGATGCAGAGTACTTCCTGTGTAGGAGGTCACCATTGGATATGCGACAGGTGCACAGCACAGTCTGTTAATGCCTTGAGAATGCTTGTGGATGAAGTAACTCGTGTCCTCTTCTCTGTGAATCCCACATAGTTGTCACTAGTTAGGTTGGAGTTCTCTGAAGAGTGGCTTTGCTCCATAACCCAATGCTTTGGAGCTGTCGACAAGGGAAGGGGCATCTGCCCTCCTGTAAGGCTCCAGCTTTTTTTTTTTGCTCTACAAATGCAGTTGTAGCAGTGGTGAGCATTGGATCCAGGTCATTCTGCCTCAAAAACAATATCTGGAGATTAACAGCGTGGGGAGTTGCCCCTCAGGAAGGTCATAGGTATTCAGAGCACCACTGCTGCTCTCTGGGCATGGGCACCTGTTCCCCTGGGTCACAGTGCCCGGAAAGAGGAAAGAAGGGACAGTTTGTGTGTGTCACAAGGCCACTGTCAGAACGACAAAATGATGCTTGTTCTGTTCGTGGCTGTTCTGTTCTCTTTCTTTCTTTCTATGTTGTTACTTGTTCCATACTGAATAACTTCTCCCTGCTCTGTACCTTTGAGTTTCTGTATGTCTTATCTGGATGCTAATTATGATGGATGTTGTAAATATAGGCTTGGTTTGGTCTCTGTGTCTAGTGGTTCATCCGGCTTCCTGTATTCTGTGTGTTGGGGTTAGTGGTACGCTCCAAAGCTCAGCAATCAGCCCAAACTCATACCCCTGCAGTGACAGGACATGTTAGGAAAATTAGAGAGCAAGAGGCAGAACGATACTTCTTCTCTATCAAGGATAAGGAATTATACAAGAAGCATTTAAAGGTGCTAAGGGAAGGAAATACAATCAGAGAACTACTTTTTAAAAATAGGAAGGAATTTGCTTGGAGGTGAGGGGCCATTGGGAACTGTCTGAACCTGAAGTGAAAGGAGATGGTGATGCTTCCTTAGGTAAGGACAGCTGTCATGCCTCTACTCCATGTGGGAATATTTTTGTGCTAGAGCAAGTCAGCCTATGGAAGTAGGTTAATCTTTTCAGGACCTTTTTTTGTGGACATACTGTTAGTCTTGCTCTTAAGTAACAAGATTGAAAATGTGCTCAGTAAGAAATTTTTACTTTTCATGTATTCTGACAGTAGAATTTGTTCAGTGGCACAGCTGTCTGCAAGGCCAGGTGCCCAAACTACTAGCCCTTGTCTGTTGTGAAAGAAGGACACTGAAGCAATTAGAAAATGAGACAACTTCAGCTGGATGCAACAGGATTTCAGTGGGGATGTTCCAAGTGAGGTGCATCAATAGTGTTTCTTTTAATTTTTTAACTTCTAAATGCTGTCTTCAGAGCTCAGCAATGAATACGTGTGGGGACATGTCACGCTCTGGTCCTGCCTCCCTCCCTCTCATGAGGATGAATTGTGTTCCCTGATTCATCCCCAGGGAGGGGAAGCTTGCCAAACAAAACAGGCATATCAAATAGGCAAGTAATCACTCCTTCTAGGTAGATTTATGCTTGTGTAGCATTAACAGTTGATTTCCTGGGACCCAGAAGACACTTATTATTCTACTTTGTGAAGCAGAAAGAGCTTTTAATAGATGGAAACATCTGGGGTTTGCACCTGTTGGAAGTCTTTACTGCTTTTAGTTTGCCATTAGTTTGTACTTTTAGGTGAGTGCACTTAAGAGAGAAGCATAATCATTTTTGTGCTGATCATAAATCATGGAACAATTTCTTTTAGCTGGCAGCTGAAGAACTGTTCTATGTTAAACAGTTAATGTGCTCAGGCCCTTTGACACAGTTCTCCCAGCAGATGTTCATGCACTGTGGCCAATATAATGGATTCCTCTGAAGAAGGTTTTTTGCTATTCAAACCAGGCAGACATAAACCTCTGAAACAATATCGTCACATGCTTTTCTTTTCTCTCCAGTTCACACTTGCTGAAGAATACAGATCTGTGAGCTTGAGGAGAAATGCCTCTATAGCACTGTTAATGGTTAGCATCTTATATCTTACAAGTATTTGGGTTTTCCCCCCACACCCGCTTCCAGCTTAATATCTTGGTGTTCTTTTATACAAATCTGGATTTTACAGCAGGGTTTAAGTTTATTTGTTTTTAATCTAATGGCACTTCTTGCTATGGAGGTCACTTGATGTCTCAAGACAAACAAATGAAATGAGATCATCTCCCAGTTTTCCTAAGGTGACACTTCTTTGAGATAAAATTTATGTTTATTTGCATTCAGTACTATGCAGCTGTAGCTGCATCTAATCTTTAGTCTGTTCATTTATCCACTGAGGTACCTGACCTTTATTAATGCTTAGGGAGAGGCATATATCATACAATTATCAGAAGTTTTAAAATTCAGATGTATTAGTAAATAACAGAAATCATATTATGTGAGGGACTCTAATCTTAAGAAACTCCAATATTTCCTTAACTGTAGAAGTTCTTAAAGTACCGTTGTTGGTCTCTGTGTTTACAGGTATTTGAGAAAAAATATTTCAGGAGTTGTCATATCATAAATTTATTAGTAGGGGAAATTCTAGGGTCTGCAAGGAGGAAAAGACTTTCATCTTTTTTCCATGTACTGTTCTAATTGCTTTCCATGTAAAGTTTTACACTTTTTGGAAGGCATGGGATACAAGATCTGGAATCATTTGCCTGGGTTTCTTGCTGGTGTTCTATACTTGGTGCCATGAGCTGTACATGTCATGAATACGTGGTGTTTGCAAAGAGGATAAGCAGCATTATGGTAACTAGGTTCTTACTGTTTTTCCGGCCTGCTCTCAAGCTGCCAATCTCTCATGGAATCAGTCATTATATAAAATAATTAACTGAATAAATTCTTTGTCTCCTAACAGCTCTTTCTCTTCCTAACAGCTTTTTAGAAGAATGTCTGTATAGCTGATATTCTGAGCTTTGTTTAATTCAGAACACGCTGGTTTATCGCAGGTGGCCGCGGATGAGGGGATCCTGCACGCCTCTGGGAGCGGGCTACCCCCAGTGACAAAGGATTACTGCATCATTTACAATTCTAAGTGGACATCTCTTCCAAAAAGCCTGGACAATGCTGTAAGTAGCTTATAGTCATACTCTCTGAGAACTAGAATGCAGTATGAATTTGGGTCGGTTATAACTGGTCTTCAAAATTTTGAGTTAAGTAGGTGCTACACTGAATATTTACCATTTTGGGTCATGCTGTCCCTTCCCTGTCACCCCTCAAAAACAAAATTAGAGTGAGCTTTTCTATGCTTTAAAAAGACAGCTTCTAAAGCTTGCAAAGGGGTTCTCTCTCTGTGCTTAGAACCAGTTTTAAATGTGTTTATGTATTCATTTGATACTGTTGATTTCTTCAGATGTTATCATTATCTCTGTGTTTTATATTTGGGAGTTAAAGTTCTGTTTATTTGTTTACAAAATTGATAAACTTTTGAAACTTTTTTATATTGGTTCTTGTTTACTTGTCTTCAAAACATGTGGTGTAATAGATTATCTGGAATGCATCATCATGCCTTATTTTCTGAGTGTGTTTGTGTGAGACAGAAATAAATGTTCTTTAGGCACTCTTCATATTAATAGGAAATACTTTGTGTTCGGGAGTGATCAAGGCACTCTGCCTTCCCTTCCGTCATTCATTCACAGAGTAACTCAATGTAAAAGAGAGTAAGAATCATTTGTCTGCCCCAGACATCTTTGCTGGGCCATTTTAGGTAGTCAAGACATCCAAGTGGCTAAAGAAAATTGACAATAATTTAAAGATAATTGTGAATATGAAATTAAACTTTGAAATAAGGATATAATTTTTTTATTCCTATTTTGTAGTAAGTAATAATTATCAGACTCAACAGCTGGTTTTGAACAAGCATTATCCTTTGGAACTCTTGATTGTGTTGTATCCATCTGTGCCCTTTTGGCTTGTGAAGACTGGAAATATCACAGAGTGTACATTGGATTCCCCAGAACTACAAGCAGGGGTTTTCCTATGTAACCAGTTTCTTATGTTTAAATTACAGGAATGACTGCTGTGAAATTGAACTTAGAAACAGCCCAGTTATTTCATATGTGCTGCTCTAAATGTCCCTCAGTATTGCAAGCTGCAGAAACTGCTGCTGTGATTTTATATTCCTGAATTAAAGATTGTTTTCTGCTACACCTCTTTCTGCCAAACCTCAAGTTAAGGACCATAATAATGCACTCATCTAGGTTAGTTTGTAATATCAAATTTCCTACCTTTGTCACGTTTCTCTTCTCTGCAGACTTTCAGGACTCTGGAAAACCTGACTTCCACAGTCCTCTGCAGTTCATCTGAAGTTCCTTCTGGCGTAATGAAGGACAAAGCAGTTGTAGTGATGAGAGGAAACTGCACCTTTTTGGAGAAAGCAAGAATTGCACAAAGTTTGGGTGCTAAAATGCTGTTGGTTGCCAGTAAATCCAGGCTGGTGAGTTAAAGCACAGTTTTCTTCTGTGGTGAAATTGTCTCTTATCTGTTTGAGCCAATGCAGTGTTGTACAGGGTTAGCTGAGAAGACCCTGGCTATGGGTGGGATTCCAGCAGGAGTCATTAACCCTCCCACAGACTGCTGTGCTGCTGGGACTGGTGTTCTGAGACTGAGTTACCTCTGTGCAATGCTGGGTTATATCAGCGACAAGTATCTACAACCAAATTGTATTGTTATTGTCTTCCTTGTATCTTTAGTCGTGTTTCTGAATGCAAATACTTGTCTTTATCATTCCTTAATTTTGGTGCACTCTGAACTCTGTGTAATCTTAGGTTATACTGTTTGAGACATGTATGATAAAAATAAGCTATGAAAATGTAATCCAAAATTTAAGATAAAAAGGTATTTTGAGATATTTTCACAGATACTTCTGTTGCCTTTTTGTTCTCTATTACAGCTGCGAGATTTTTGTACCAATATGTGCAATTTACAAATTTGTATGATTATAATGAAAAATCAATCTTTTTTTAGAGGTATAGAGAATAAAAACAGTTTTGATTAGCTCTTGTAATACTATAAAAGCACAAGAGCTGTATGAATCCAGATGGGTTGTGAGTATCACCTGTTTTGATTTAATTACATCTGTCTTCATTAACCTTTTGCAAAGGGTGATGAATGAGCTTTTAGTTTTTTACCTTCCTGGAAGCACACTGAAATTTGAAGGATAATCTGCTATTAGGGATCTAACCTACTTCACAAATAGGTTCAACATACTTATACTTTGTCTTTTAGTCTCTTATTTCAGATAACAAGACTGATTTTGAAGATGTGACTCTTCCAGTTGCTCTTATAAGATACAATGACATAGTAGACATGCAGCTGGTAAGTAACAGAACTTCAGCATGTTATGGTTTGTATGAACTTAGGTATTTGAACAAATAAATAAAATAAAAAAGGTTAGATACAGATGTCTGCCTGGTCTGAATGTGCATAGATAACGCTTTCAGTTTCTCAGAAGAGGATGGACATTAAATCGCGGAAGTGCTGATCTTCCTAACTCAGGTGAATTGATTAGAACACTAAGAATGGGAAACACAATACCTAACTGGAGATAGGGAAGTCTTAGAAGTCTTCCTGCTAAACAAGATAAGCTGTCTTCCAGTACACTTGTGTACAGTTAAAGATCCTGGCAGACGTGAAGAGCTACAGCCTGAGAGGGCTGTTCCTTTAGAAGCTACAACAGCTGAGCTTGTAGCTATGGCACAGTAGCTTTCAGGCAAGCAGCACCTTATCGAGTTGGATATTGAGGAGGGTGAAAGGGTTTTTTGTCTTCGCCAGATGAGGAGCTCCCTCTTTATATAGTACGACAGTATCTGTTACAGAGCGGTTAGGCAGTACAGTTTGAGTTTCTTCTGGTGAGTTCATGGTGAGATGCCAAATGCTTGTCATTAAAATGTGGCAGTTGTGGCATCTCCTACGCTTTATAAGCAGGGAAGTTTGTTTTGGGAAGTATTTGGAGTTTCTTTTCCTTGATGTTTAATATCAGGATATAGAATATTGCAGAGAGTTTTAAGGAAAACAGTGTATTTCCTTTGGTGTGGCTTTTTCTGTTGTTATTGTATTGTTGGTTTAGGTTTTTTATTTAGAGTTGCACTGCACATGTTTTTCTGTAAGGAGCAGAGGCCAGCTCTAACCTCTGTAGTCTTAGCTTTTTGGGATGAATTTGCAAGCTCACTTCATCATTTCTGCTCTTAATCTTCAGAGCTGCCATGGGAGGTTGTCTTAGGTAAGTACACAAACTGAAACTGCCTAGATTTGTAGGACTTTCTGGTTGTTTACTGTCTGTTCCCATTAAAGATTGCTACTTGCTGAGCACTGGCACGACTGAAGGTTTGTGATGACTGTTCTCAGTCTGCCGTAGCCTTGATAAATACTGTGGATTGGTTCAGGTTGTCCTCTGTCTTCAGATTTGTTCCTTCAAGTCAGACAAGTATTGTTTGCTTAGCTGAGTGATTTTAAGATGCATTACTAACATGAAAGGGAACTAGGGCAAGGTTAGATCCCTAATTGGTTCTGAGTCTTCTCTGCACCACTTTATTGCTCAGTTTTGCTCAAGGTGGTGTCATGTAGAATCACTTCTGTATAGCCCTAGTAATTCACCAAAGCAACTTTGCTGGTAGATTGGCGTGCCAGATGATTGTCTCATACTGCTGTTGCGTCAAAGAGTTCATATTTATCTTACAATAACATAAAAGTAGTGAGAAACACAGCCTAGACTATAAGTGATCCTTTCCTAGTTCTGATCCAGGTTTTTGCCAAAGCCTCCAGTCATGTCGCTGGCAGCTGTTGTTGTGAATGGTATGTGCTGCTTAGACTCTGACAGCCATTGTGCTCTTCCCACTACAGTTGTATTTCTGGTCTAACTCTTTTTAAGGCTTCCAGCTTTCTCCCTTTATTTAGAAGAGACAGACAGCACCAGTCTGAGGGTAACTGGTTTGTATTAGCATTCTTTTTACTTTTTCTTACAAGACTTCATCTCTGTGAGCCTTCACCATTTGAGGCAAGTCTGTTTTGTGTCTTGATAGCAATAGCACAATGTCACAAATCCAGTCAGTGGACAGCTCTCTTGCAATTGTTACCTGATGCAATCTGTTTGATTCTAGTGCTCTCTGTGGAGGAAGCTGAGACTTTGGAAGTTTTTAGTCAAGAGAAGAACAATATAGGAACAAAAGGAAACAATTACATTAGATTCTAATGGGAATTATACTTTGTAAGATCTATGAAACTTAAAGGAAGGACTGGATTAAGATATGTTGGAATTTAATACTAAAAATGTTTGAGCCTATAGGTTTCCTGGGGGGATTGGCACTTTTTTTAGTCTGGTTTTTTTTAATTATTTTATTACATAGAGGATGCTGTAATTTGAATATTTTTTTTCTCTTTAATGTTATGTTCCACTTCATACAACTGCAATCTTTCACTAGAATTTAATTTCATTGCTTGTTTTCTGAACTTCCATAACTTCAGGCAAAAGAGTGATTCTGACTTTTTTAGCCTGAAGAAAGGTTACTATCTGTAATTAGGTAACTCAGATGGTGAAATGAATCAGTTTTCGTCCCATGTGGCCACTGTATTCCACTGCACTACTGGACTTGCCATTCAATGTCTCTACTGCCTGTTTGATCTTCCTGTAGCCAAACCTGCCTGGCATGTTCTTCTGCTCTCCTGCTTTTATCTCTCATGCAGACTATAAACAAATCTGGGTTTTTTGCAGCATCTCTGAAGTCTGTTCTCACTGCACGCTTGCTTTAGATGTTTTGACTTACTTTGACTGCGACAGAAGCCTGTCTTCCTTACCACCTTCCATTTTCTGTCACATTATCATCCTTTCTTTGCTTCTTAAATCTCACCTTTCAGTCAAATGGAAGCATCTTGGTTTTGCTTTCAAGATTTTTGTACAATTCAGTACCACTTACATCTCAGTGTTCTCTTCCATTTCCTTCAGTGTCCTTCAATTGATTATTTTATTTACTTAGGTCTTAAATTTTATAAGTGAAAATGCTTTCTTTTCTTTTGAATCCATCCCAAATGATATTTGTGTAAAGCTGTTAGTAAATAACTTTCTGTCACCTTGATTTTTTCACTGTGTTCTATCTGAAGCATCATGTCTGTATCTGAACTGTGAGGTTTGTGGTTTCAAGACCTAAAAGTAGATCTCTGCTGATATCTTAGTGGACCTGTGAGTTTGTATTTCAAGTTGATTGCCTTAGATGTGCTTTCCTGCAGAGCAGACATCTTTGGTAGTACTTGGTATATTTGAGCTAGAGGCACAACTTCTGAGAAGTGTGTAGAGAGTGCAAAGAAGTACCATTTTGTCTTGTGGTATCCCTGTGTTTCCACACGAGTAGTAACAGCGTTGTTTCCAAACCTGACCATCCTGAAAGGTAGCATAGAAAGCATTGCTTCTTGGCAAATATATGGGATACCTTGTGCACTAAGTTGAAAACTTCCTCTCAGCATTGTATAGATCAAGAGCAGGAAATCATGATGTGCATCTTGTTGGAAAATAAGCCGTATAATTTCTTTGTTCTCCTTATGAAGCAACTTGTGTGTTATTTTTCAGACACTTGGAAATGAAGTTAATGTGACTCTGTATTCACCACCTTTGCCAGAGTTTGATTACAGCATGGTTGTCATCTTCCTAATTGCTGTGTCTACAGTGGCACTGGGAGGCTACTGGAGCGGAGTAGCAGAACTGTAAGTTTGTGAAATGGAGCGGCTTAAATTACATGGACTGCAAAGTGTGTGAAAACTGTCCCGTGATCAGTGAGAAATTATTTTCCTTTATGTTGGTAGTTATAAAATTAGAAGAACCAAGTGCAATTAGCTGCTTTACCATGAAATTTTTGAGCACTGCGACCTCTGAAAAATCACCACAGGTTCTTTGAGGAGCCTTGAGTAAAAGTCCCTAAGGGATAATGCAGCTCTTGGGAGGAGGAATAAGGTAATGTTTTGACAAATTACTAAACACTGTGTAACTGGCATCACAGTTCTCCAATATCCACAAGAGAAATTAGGTATTTCCATTGCACCTTTCAAGAGGTACTTGTGTAGTTGTATGCAGTGTCTACATTGGCAGGGGTCTGTACATCTGCTCCATCCCAGCTGGCTGTGCAGCACTCCTGTCACTAGGAACACTGGGAAATGCAGTTTGGTTGAGTCTGGCTGGCTCCAGATAAAGTCCAGCCTGGCTTATCTGCTTCAGCTTTGTGTGTTATCTGGTGGAGCAGCAGAGCTGGGGCAGCGGCAGGTCTAGGACTAGGCAAGGACCAGGAGGCAGCAGCAGTCCTTGTGCAGGGAAGAGGAGGGAGTGGAAGTGTAGAATGTGGCAAAGGCAGAGAAACAAGGTTGTAGGGGTTTGTGCACTGTGCTGGGTGTGCAGCTTTAAGCGATGCACAGAGCTGGTTTTAATCTGGGGTTGGCTGGCTGTAGCTGGCCTTTGAGAGCATGGCATTGTGCTGCAGTATTCTTGGGTGCCTGTGTATGCTGAGTAGGCCAGTGTGTGTTGCTACCTTCCGTGTCTCAGTGGTGTTCTGGTGCTTTGGTCCCCAGAACAACAGGGAGAGGATTGTATGTGATAACAACAGCTTCCTCTTTCCCACTAGTTATGCAAATCTAGTGATTTTAAAAAGATTAAAGAAGTAGAAAAAGGGGAGGTGTGTATGTTTCTTTTTTTAAAGGTTGGATCTGATTATGCCTCTTTTTCACCCTGCAGTGCTACAGGGTGTGGCTGCACTGACTGCTAAAATAACAAAATGTGATGCTGTCTGCCATATTGAAAAATACCTAGATGTAATTTATTAAACTTGTGAAAGTGCTCTTTCATAAATCTAGGGTGAGCTTTTTTTTTTAAAGCTGCTTATTCAAAGCATGTCTTCAGAAAAGGTGATTCATCTAACAAAGTGCCTTGCTCCTGTGGGTTTTTCTCTTTTGAAGGTAGCTCTTTGTGCTGAATTCAGCGTTTTGTAGTAGTTCCTGGGATTCATCAGGAACATGTTATCTGATGGGCAAGTTGCACTGGTGTCTGTACTAAAGAGTAGAAGGGCTATCTGCTCAAAGAACAAACACAGCAATTTAAGTCTCCTTATTTTGCATGGTGAGGTATAAATATGAAGTATATATGTACAGAAATTTTACTTCTAGTGAAAGTCCCCAATTACACCCCCTCTCTTTCAGTTACTCTGTAATTATAATGCGTGAGGGTAAAAGAGCTAGTACTTAGCCAGCTTCACTCTGCTAACATGAGTGGGTTTTACAGACACTTAATGTCTAATTGAGGTGTTAGAACAATGTGCAATACCCATGATTTTGATTTATTGTAGAAGTATTTATCAAATTGTCTACATTTAGCCCAAGAAATTTTGTAGTCAGAGGTGATGCCCTAATAGAGCTGAATGTGTGCATCATGAAAAGGAGTTTAAGAGTATTGGACTACTTTTCTTCCCACAGATCAGGGTTTTGGTTGGGTTGTGCTCCTTAAAGTTGGCGATCACCGCACAGCTGGAAAGGATTGCAATTAACAATCTTTTCCTTGTGATCTGTACTATGTTGGAAGTGCATATCTTCATTAAAAATGGAGAGAAACTCAAACGGCAAGCATGCCATTTTTCTGTAGTTTTAAGTCTAATAATAGTTTGAAGGATTAAACTGGAACACTGTCAGTCTAAATGCTTTACAACCAACAATTATGGTGATAGTAAAAGATTTTCATAATCTGCCATTTGAGGTAAATGTGTTTGTCATTTTCTTAAAACAGGGAGAATCTGAAAGCAATAGCAAGTCCAGGGGAGAGAGAAACCAGACGGAAGAAGGAGGAAAATGTTACCTTCACCCCTGTAACAGTTATCGTGTTTGTTGCCATCTGTTGTCTCATGCTAGTCTTACTTTATTTCTTCTACAAGTGGTTAGGTAAGAAACAATGAATAATCTCATTTGACTTATTTTTCTACGTGATCTTATTAGGTGTCTAAGTCTGAAAGTAGATTTCTAAACTAGAATGAATGTAATTTTTTTAATTGTTCTCTGTGAGTTGAGGGTTAAAAAGATGCAATTGCTACTTAAAGGAGAGAAGCTCTCTTCATCTGTCTTGCAAAGACTCTCTTGACAATGCTTATTCTGAACGAAGTGCTGTGGACGAGAGGTGACTAGCAATGAGTAAAAAAAACTATGTGATTTATGTCAACATTCTTGGGAGGATGGCAATGACAACCTATTAGTGTTTAGAGTTTGCTTGATGAGAATGTTTTTTAGTAGCTGCTGTTTACTTTTAGATTTTTATAGTGAAGATCTGATACCTCTAAGTCAAGTTTTTGTTTGATGAGAATTTTGTCACGGCAGAGACACTCAGAACTGAGCACTTTGTCGTCAGCTGACTATAGTCTGCTATAACTGTTAATAGCTTATATCATGAAATCATAGAATCCTCAAGGTTGGAAGAGACATTCAAGACGATCTAGTCCAACAATCCACCCAGCACTGGATCCAGACACCTCTTGAAAACGAAATATCAAATGCATGTTGTTGTGTTTGATTCCTGTTTGCTGGTTATTGTTGCTGATTCCCATCTTCATTCTTTTTATTTAGTATATGTTATAATATCAGTCTTCTGCTTGGCCTCTGCAATGAGTCTGTACAACTGTCTGGCGGCATTAGTAGGAGAAATCCCATTTGGGCAGTGCAGGTATTGTACACCTTCAGTTATTACCCAAAGGAAACTTTACATTTATATCTTATGGTTGCTACTCAGTGTAGCAGGAAAACACGATTTTGCAAAGTATTTCCAGTATGGTTTAGTGTGTAGGATACTTACAAAAGAAAATTACGAGCTCCTTTAATAGATATTAAAGGTAGCATAATCAACAGTTAAAATAGTTGTGGGAGATTTTCTGCGTTACCTTCATTGGAAAGCATTACTCTAGCCAAATTTGAAAGGCTCTGCTTGGCTGTTTGGGCTTAGTTTTACAAAATTCTGATTGCCTGTTGTGTGCTCACTTCGTTCATCGAGGAACTCTGTAAGGGGGGGAACCTGCACATTTGATCCTGTTTTGAGCAAGTACTATGCTGTAGGCAATAGAGGGGGTTTCCCCTCATATATGTACTGTACCTGTGAAATGCCAAGTATTAACTTTATTGCCAAGGCAACACATTACTCATGTCATCCATGCTGGAAGGCAGCAGTCACAGTCCTGACTTGGGCGGTGTGTTGTCAGTATATAGGCAGCCTCTTCTTACTCTGGGTTAAACATCCTGCAGTTACTAGTGAGTGTGGGAGTGTCCCTGTTTTTCTCCCTTGTATTTTCACTTCAAAAATCCTGACTGTTTAATGCAACAAGTCATTCTTTTTCCCCAAAATAATGATGCTTACGAACTTGGAATCCTGCGGTTCTGTTTGCATGTTCCTTAGTGCAGGATATTTGTGCCGGGTGATCCAGTAGCCCATCAAAGGTAGAGATCAGGTAGAAAAGACAGCAGGTTTTGTGTAAGCTGCAGGACAGGCATTACTTCTGTCAGTTAATATCAGTTCAAGAACTGTCCCAGACAGCTGAGTAGGTGGTGGAAACAGATATTGGTTCACAATTTTGCGATATATAGTTACCCCATTTTTAATCTTGTATTATGTGTCCTAAAATTGAGTTTTCCTCACCACCACCCTTCTGTGCAATCATGACATGGCTGTCCCTCACTGACGTAGTTCAGTTGACTGACAGCAATGGATTAAACAAACTCAGCCTGCTTGCTGCCTTCCCTGGATGTGTTTGCTAAAATGAGGACAGGCCATCAAAGCCCCGCTTGGCTGGTTTTTAGTGTAGTCCAGAAAAGGATTGGTACTGCAGTTGCAAGAATAATGTCACCTGAGTCTGGACAGAACAGCTAGACAAAGGAGAAGCTTTTGGGATGAGAACACCTGGTCAGCTTAAGGATCTGTGATAGCTCAGGCATGTGTCTTGGCTGTTGCAGACTTTCTCTTTTAATGTAGTTATTTTCTTTTAGGATTACATGTTGTAACAAAACCATTGAAGTGAGGCTTATTTTTCTTGCTGTGTTCTGCACAGCAGCAGCTGTTGTCTGGGCAGTGTTTCGAAATGAAGACAGGTAAGTGGTGCTTTCTAACTTCAGAGTTACATGAATAATTGGCATTAATGAACTTCCCATCCTACCACTAATCCTGGAGTGTAGCATCCTTCTAAACTCCAGTGCCAATTTCAAAAAAGTCATGAAAGTATTTATGAAGCTTAACAAGCCTGGGAGTAATAGAGAACAAAGCTATGCAAATGAACTGTGTGGTAATTTGAAGTTACAAAAAAACCTATGAAGATGAGGAAGAAGTCGCTTGATTGTTAAGGATTGCCACAGAAGGAAAAGGTGCAGAAGAGCACAGGGACCTGAGGTCCTGTGCTTCCTATGGGCCTGTGGAAGCACAGGACCACAAGTACACAAATACTGTAGTGCATCCCAAGTAGCATCTTAAGCCAGATGCTCAGTAGGGCTCCCAATGAAGTGAGCAGCCACGCAAGTGAACACCTCTTATAACCCATGTTCAACTCATTTTCTCTTTGGAACATTGATGAAGAAGACTATCAGGGTTCAACCTCAGCTGAAAACCAAACCCCACACAGCTGTTGGCTACTCCACCCCCAGTGGGATGGAGGAGAGAATCGGAAGGGTAAAAGTGAGGAAACTCATGGGTTGAGATAAAGACAGTGTAATAGGCAATAGTTAAACCAGAAGCTGCACAGGCAAGCAGAGCAAAAAAAGGAATTCATTCACCGCTTCCTATGGGCAGACAGCTGTCTGCCATCCCCAGGAAAGCAGGGCTCCATTGTGCATTGCAGTGACATGGGAAGACAAATGCCATCACTCTGAACATCACCTCCTTCCTCCTTCTTCCCCCAGCTTTATGTGCTGAGCATGACACATGGTCTGGGATATCCTTTGGGCCAGCTGGGCCCAAACTGTCCTGGCTGTGTCCCCTCCCAGCCAACTCCTTGTGCACCCCCAGCCTCCTCACTGGTGGGATGGAGTGAGCAGCAGAAAAGGCCTCAGCTCTGTGTAAGCACTGCTTGACCACCTACAGGATCCCTGTGTTATCAACACTGTTCCCGGCACAAATCCGAAACGTAACCCATAACACCTACTGTAACAACCTGTAAAAATGTATTTTTATTTTTAGGTGGGCTTGGATTTTGCAGGATATTTTGGGAGTTGCCTTCTGCCTAAACTTCATTAAAACACTGAAAATGCCCAACTTTAAGGTACTGTAAGTTGCTTACCTTAACATAGTATTCTACTGCCATGAATCTGAAAGTTTCAACTCCTTGTGTAGATTTTCAACACTCATGAAATCTATATTAAAAATCTATATTAAAAAATGCGATCTTTACAATTTTTAATAATTATTAAAAGAAACTAACCCTATTCTAAATGTCATGCCAGATTAAAAAGCATGGCAGAAGGTGTTGTTGGCTTGGGTTGGTTTGGTTTTCATGTGGTGGCACAGTAATGGTACCAGAATCCAGCTATGTAATCCTTGAAAACCCACAGTAATATTTTCTTCTCTTTTTTTTTTTTGCCAGTCCTGTGTAATACTTCTAGGCCTTCTCCTTCTATATGATGTGTTTTTTGTCTTCATAACACCATTTATCACAAAGGTATGTCTGTGAATTTATCTTAACAAAAATGTCTGGTTACTGGGGCAGTGCTTTTGTCCAGCAGGTCAGTGTTTTCAGAAGGAAAAGCTGACTTTCTTTTTTCTTTTACCCATTTAAAACAACAGTGGCCTAAATTATTATGGCAATCACATGGCTAGAAGTAAACTGTCCCCAGTTGAGGGGCAATGTGATGATGAGAAATTACTGCCTCCAATTTTTTTTCTTCCTTTGCTTTAAACACCTGTACGTTGGAACATGCTCTAGTATTTTCTGCCATGCTCACTTGCAGTGTAGTATGAATTCTGTGCCAGCGTCACCTGCTCTTGTTTTGAAGCAGAAAAGCTCATGGCAGAAAAAGCTGACATGTTTTTATCTAAACTTCCAGCTAGATCTAGTGGACTTGTTGTTTGGGGGTTTTTTTAACAGTAGTTTTAGGCTGGACTGCATGATTTTTTTTTTGTATAATACTGTACGATACTTGTGCATTCACTTTGATGTTCAGGATTTTTCCAATCTTGAATTGTAGGTGGAGGTACAAACAGTTTTTGTAAATGTAGTATGAAAATTATGATGCATTAAACCACTAACTTTCAGAAAAATAACTGTAATTTCAGAATGGGGCAAGTATAATGGTTGAAGTTGCAGCTGGTCCCTTTGGAAACAGTGAAAAGGTATGAAAAGTCATTTTAACATGTGTGGCATAAAAATACTGACTCTGTGTAGCTAATTCATAGTGCGCTTTTTGGCATAACTTTCTCACAAAATACAGCAGCTTCTGCTATTTTCTTATAAGTATTAAATTCCTGTTGACTTGGGTTTGATCCTAGAGTGATGGAAACTTGGTGGAAGTCCCTACTGAACGCTCAGCTCCCCATGAGAAAGTAAGGATTGTATTTCAGATACTGGATTTTTAAATTATTCCCTCTGAAAAGACTATTCTTTTGGGGAAAACCTGACTGTCCAAATTTCTCTTCAGGGCCTGGATATCATTGATCAGTATTCTATAGTTAGGTTAATAATCCACATTTGTTACTCCCATTATATGGTTAAATGTTGTTTTAACTTTTTTTTTTGGTCTGTATATTATTTGTAAATCTGAAATTCCAGCTTACCTGTTGCCTTAAGCTTTATCTCCTTTCTATGTTCGGTTTCTGGTTTTTACTTTAGGTCCGACCTATTTTAAATTTCTGCATTAACAATAAATTAATTGTATTTAAACTGTTTATTAAACAAAGCAACCAAAAAAATCCAAAACACCAGGATGCTTTAGATGAGATTTATATGGCTTCTGAAATAATGTTTTCCAGTTACCTGTGGTTATTAGAGTGCCTAGACTTGAACACTCTGCATCGACACTGTGTGACTTGCCATTTTCATTGTTGGGTTTTGGAGACATTATTGTGCCAGGTGAGCGAAGGTTTTGGTAACTGTAACTTATGATGAAATTTTGGGTTTGATTCTCAACTGACTTATGGTAGAGCTTATTCACAGAGTAATTAGTAAATCAAATGCAGCAGTTTGCCTTGATCTGTCAGTGCAGAATACAACAAAAGCCACAATAGAAGAAGAAAGCTTGGTGTGTTACAGAACACTTCAGTTGTGACAGGTTTTTTCTGTTGCACTGGATTGTGTAAATACAAGTCCCGTAGATAAATCCGGTTGTCAGTATTAACTAAATTTCATCCACATCTCACAGAAAGTAGGTATTCTGTGACTTCATGGAATTTTTGTATCTGAGACTATGTAATTAGAGGTGAGGTAACAGAAAATGCATTGCCAAATTTTTCCGTCTTTGTCAGAAGAGCTGAATTTTGCCATAGTTGGAGGGTTGAGCAAACTACTTAAATCAAGCACGTGCAGGCAAAATTGATGAATG
This sequence comes from Cephalopterus ornatus, assembly GCA_013396775.1. Classification (NCBI taxonomy): domain Eukaryota; kingdom Metazoa; phylum Chordata; class Aves; order Passeriformes; family Cotingidae; genus Cephalopterus; species Cephalopterus ornatus. The sequence goes on along the minus strand of VZRE01012328.1, from coordinate 259,026 downwards.
TTAAGAGTGAGCATTAGAATCCTCTTGAAGAAAAGTATTAAAAATAGGTTGCTACTCCTCTGTGTTAGAAAACTGAAAATAGCACAATGTAATTAGCTTGCTTGAAAAAACAAACCCTTTTAATATCGAGCTCGCTTGGCTCATATTTCCATTATGGTTTTGAATTCCTGGGCTTACTGTAGGATTTCTTAAACTGGTTCTTGGCTTTCCAGAAATAAATGGGAAAAAGGTTACATATAGTAATGGGAACTCTTACTATAAATTTTTTTTATGCTGCTTTCATTTGGAAGACTGGGGAGAAATAAAATTCATGGCTGAACATTTAATTAATTCTTTTCCTTTTTTATTTTTTTTTTTCCTTCAAGGGCTTCTGGTTGCCTATTGTCGAAGATTTGATGTTCAAACAAGTTCATCTTCTGTATACTACATTTCCTGCACAATAGGTAAACCATGTGATATTTCAGTATTGTTGATCTTCATAGTAGTTTTTTTTACATGTCAGAACTAGATAGTTTTCTTCAGGTAAAGGTTCAATGTTGTCAAGAATCTCTTTATAAACTCTTTTTAGTGTGCCTGCCCATATTTAAGGTGACTATTCTTTAAGGTAATCAGTTGCTTTGAGAAATCTTGCAAATACACAGCAACCAATTGTCTGTCTTCAGTTACATTAACAAGGAAGATACTGCTCTAAAAAAAATAATTCTGGCTTATTAAATGAGTGACTTAATCTAAAAATTCCCCTGTTCTTGATTGTGTCTGTATAAATATCTTTTTATAGCTTATGCTGTTGGTATGGTGCTGACTTTTGTTGTTCTGGCATTAATGAAGATGGGACAACCTGCCCTTCTCTATCTTGTACCATGTACACTCATCACCAGCTCACTTGTTGCCTGGAGGCACAAAGAGATGAAGAAGTTCTGGAAAGGCAGCAGTTACCAGGTAGGCTGGATGCCTCGGGTTAATTCCTTTGAGTATATGCTTCTCTAAGTACTTGGTAATATATCACCTGCAGTCCCATTTTTGCTGGTCTTCCTGTGATCTTTTGCAACTAATAAGGAAAAGTAGCTTTTACTCTTAGAAAATCTTAATCTAGGAGTTGACATGGAGAACAAAGCTTAAAGGAGATGAAATAGCTGGTTCGGTACTTAGGGAGGAAAAGTAGTTTGTTCTGTTTCCTTTGAAATCTGTTCTCACATTTTAACATTCCTCATCGATTATCTTGATGTGGTATGACATGAGTTACTGAACTAAGCACGCAGACTCCAATCTGCACCAGTCCTGTGTTAGAGACAGTTCCAAAAAGGTTGGTGATCAAGTAGAATTTTAGAAACTTTCCGTGCATCACTGATGACCTGCATTGTCAGGATAGTACGGAGCACTCGGCAACAAAATAGCTGGGTGGCTATGTAAGTGTTTCCTGTCATAGCACTGTGGGCACACTGCCTTGGGCATTCTGCATTTCCCCTTTGGTTATGTCTGACACTACCCGGGAACTGCACTCCTTAAAATCCCACCTGGTTGTGTGGGATTGCCAAGTGCACATTTCCCCACTGGGACTCGCTGTAGTAGCCGAGTGTGCCAGTAGCCCTTGTGAGCTGGCACTGATCATAAGACAGGCCAATCTCAGATTACTCTACATTTTGCTTGAGACCTAAAGTCCAATACTGTTTGAATTCAGACACTGTCACCTGTGTCTAGGCTGTGTTGAACTCGGAGATTGGGTGGTCTCTTGTGGGGGGAGGTGGGTGTCAGGTTGATGGAAAGGAGCAGGTCCTGCTTTTTCAATTTCTGGATTGCAAGGTTTAAGTGGGTTAGTGGAAGTCAAGGGTAATTCTTGTTAATGTAAAACTGTAGGCAGGCAGCTCCTGTAGTGTTACAGCTAAACACTGCAACTGAATCTTTTCTTCATCTAACTAATCTTGTACACCTGCTTCAGCTGGAGGTTGGCTAGGTGTGAAATTACTCAGGAGATTTTCAGCTTTAACTAAATACCCTGTCTTTTTGTCTACAAAAGCAGCTTTTCTCATTTCAGAGGTCCAGCAAAAGAAATGTTCCTCTGTAGGTCAGAATGAATTTGGCTTACTATGCATTTATGTATAAATTGGTGACTGTTTGCTGTTCTAAAATTAACAGCATCACATATATGAAGCCTTGTAGCTCTGGGTTTGTTGGAGGCAAAATGCTTTGCAATTTATTTTCTTCACTTGAGTTCAGAGTAAGATTGGCTTAAGTAAATTTGGCAGCTCTCCTTAGCGACAAAAATTTCTTGTACTTCTTGCAGCAAAACTCATACTTGAAAGAATTATGTTGCCATAGTAGTTATTTCATGTCCTTTCAACTGGTTTCTTGAAGGATTAAAAGTACTCTGAACTTCAGCTTGTTTTGAGGTCAGATGACTTCATTTCTAGCATGATTTAAAATGTTGATTTCAACCCCCACTGCACCATCCCTGAGTAGACTCGTCTGTGACTGAGCACCTCTGTATAACTTTACTAACTCCTATTTTTCTGTAACTACTTGAAGAATATTTTTATATTAATTTTTCTTCCCAGAGGGTGTTATTCAGGTTGCACTCTGGAAATGCTGCTGCATTGATCTTTTCATGTGATGTTCTCCTCACCTAAAGCTGTGTTTTGAACTGTCTTTACTGCACTTAGAAACAAACATGCCAATAATCCAAACAAACAGAACAAACAAAACCCCAAACCACCCCAACCCACACAGGCCTGGGGCTGAAATGTCCAGTTTTCAGTGCTCAGTCTGAGGAGGAAAGATGTAGAAAGGTGTCAGAAAACTTTTTTGCTACAACTGTGGTGATTTTGACTTGGGCAGAGGTGCCCCATTGACAAGGGTGGCCAGACTTGTGGAGAGGTTTGCTTTGTCCTTACGGGGAACAGAGAAACCTTGCACAGTTGTTAGAGCAAAATGTCCTAAGAATAGGGGTAGAAGAGCATGTGCAGTGCATCAGATGACTAAACTTCATAATAGTTCATTAGTTAGCTTTTTTGAGTTTTGGATTGTTCTGATTTTTTGTTGGTTTTGTTGTATATGGTTTTAATAATTGAATGAATTTTATTTAGGTATCGGACTCGTCCAGGACGCCTTTGCTACAAGGTGTGATTATGGTCTTCTTTTAATGCAACTTTCTTACTCATCTTGTGGTTTCTTTTTTCTTTTTTTCCCCTCTGCTTCCTCTTTTTAGTCTTTCTTGCATCTACTTTTTAATTTCTCTGAATAGCTCAATATAAAGGGGTAGAACTGAAGATAAGATATAAATCTGTCTTCACACTTGAGTGTTTTGGGTTTTTTATTTTTGTAAAGGAATACAGGAAAACGTAATTAAGTAGCAACAGAGCCATGATTCCTAAGCCTGAAAGCAGGTTTCATATGCTTCTCTACTCTCCAACTTCCCAAATCCTTAGGAGTGTCTTCAAATATTTACAGCTGGTGTTAGTTTCTCTTCTGTTACCTGTATTGAAGTCCTTCACCTGATTTTTCTGTGTCAGTGCATTGACATGAAAACCTGCTTAGTGCTAAACAAAAATTGTCGTCTTGTTATAACGCTGAGCACTATGAATTTGCCTTTAGTAATTGTGTCTACTGTCCCTCTGTCAGCTTACTGCTCCACAGTGTCCTTTACCCCTTTCCCCCTGCCTGCGCTGCTTGCAGTGGGAGCCAGGATTCAGACCAGCTTTTGTGGTCCTGCCGCTGCGCAGCGTCTGGACTGCAGCGAGGTTTGACCTTTCTTGGCTGTAGCTCATGACTGCTAACACTGATGGTATTTATTTTCACTGTCCACACAGCTGGGAGAGAGCAGTGCAAGCTTTCAGATTTCAGCTTCATGTGGAATTTAAATATAATCTTGAATTATAGTTGCTGGTCTGGAGTTATACATGTATTTATAAAGCGTAGGGTGTCTGCTCTGTATACTGAAGTCAATTTGAGATGGTGAACTCTGCCCGACTGCTTCTTAAATTCTCAATTAAAAAGTACTTTTCACTAGCTTCTCTCTTCTAATAAAGAATACTTTAACAGTTTAAGTCTCCTTAAAAAGCCTTAATAATAAAGAAATTAGATATAAACCAAAAGTGATATTAGCAAGTGGGAGAGGTTGAGTGCAAATTAAAAGCAGATGGCGAGACTGTATTTCTATAACTTAAAACTTTTCTGTCCTGCTCTGTGCACTCAAGTTCTTGGATAGGTTTGTTAAAGCCAGTTTTTCAGTTTCTGCTTTATACATACAACAAATACTTGACTCCCCAAGATAGCTCTGAGGTCCCATAATTTGTAACTGAGATCATTTCTGTTTCTGTGTAATGATGCAGTCTGAAATTCTAGTTATGCTCTGTGTGGCTTTTTTATGGAGTAGTCTTGAGCTGTAATGAGTTGCTGCACGGGAAAACATTTTAACTATTCACTGAAGCACAGGGATTTCTTGGGAGAGTTCCTGCCACCTAAATAGGCAGTATTGCTGCTGTGAAGTGTGTAATAAAGGTTTTTCTAGGTTTTCTGGATTGCTTATACTACTCATGTATGCCTGCATGATAAACTAATTTCCTACTTATTTTCCAGTTATTGATTTAATTTTAAAATACTGGTTTTTTGCATCAGTACAATGAATATAATGAATGTACAGTACAAATGAAATAATTTTAGTAGTAACATGAAAAATCTAGTGGACTAATGCAACTTTGAAATCTTCTACATAGATTTAGAAGTCTTGCAACTTCTGAGAGTTTGTCAGTTTTAAGTGCTCAGCACTTCTTATCTCTGCTTGAAGTAATAAATCAGCAGATTTGGCATTGGCATGTTACACAGTAAGCACCTGCTGTTTAGTACCATTGTTTTTTATAATCACACTTTTAGAAACTCACAAATTCATCATAACTGTGAGTTGTTAAGAATTCTGTGAATGCAACATCCTCCAAGTGACTCTTGCAGGCAAGTGTGTCTTAGGTACTGTGTACTCTTACAGGGAGGAGTTGGTATTCCCATCTCTAGTTTGGCTCTGTGGGAGTGGTTTTCTTGGGTGAGTTTAGTGGGTTTAGTTTTTAATATTTCACCATGTTAGAAGATAGGTTAAACATAACTGTATTTCAGTTACAAAGCTGTCTTAACACCTCCCCCATAAAAACTGTCAGGAATTCAGGTGTGGGAGCAAAGCTTCTAAGTCTCTGCCACTTTAAAAATGTTCATCAGCTCTCCACAATGTCAGATTGGTTTGGCTCTTTTGAGAGTTAAAACAACGACTTTGTCCAGGATTGTATCAAGGTGTCTTCATTTTGCTGCTGGTTGTCGTAAAGATTCCTGCAACTTTTGCTGAGGCTTTGAGGGTGGAGTTGTCTTGAGAGAATCTACAATGGAGATACATGTGTGGGAAAAGCTGCTTAATGCGATCTCAGACATTTAGAGAGGCACCTGTTGTCCCCAGCTTCAAGTTGTGGGCTCTCCTTCAATGTGGAGGAGAGATTAGAAATGGAGTGGCGTGGCTTTTTTAGCCTTGTAACATTTATATAAAAAGAAAACCAAAGAAAACCACCAAAACATCCTTGATGCTTGACTAGGCATTTTAAAGGGGTTTTTTTTCAGGTTTTTACAAGTTAACTTAAAAATCTGATTATTAAAACAAGAATTTAAAATTTAAATACAGGTGCTGTCTCCAGCATTTGTACAAAAAAGTACATTTTTTGCTACTTCCAGTGTTGCAGGATTAAGAGAAGAATCTTTGACTATGGGATACACTGAATTGTTGCAAATAGTGGTAACTCTTAATTCTAGAAGCATCTTGTCTATGCTTACCAAAATTACCTTCTCTCTGCCAGCTGTTAGGTGATCTTCCCTGGGACAAAGGAGGATATGTGGCATGACTTGATGTAATATGGTACTGTGGGGGAGGTTGTTCTTGTTTTATCCTGGAAACAAATACTTCAATCCTCATTCAAAGGGATGGTTTGAGTTCTGTAATTGTAGGGAGTGTTTTGCTTTGAGTGGCTTTTGATGTGGATTTTTGGTTGCAGTGCAGGGGGAAAGTCTGGACATACTGAAATGAATGCAAGATTGTCCTTGTCGCAGGAGCTGGATGTTCAGTGCTGGACTGAGTGTGTGCTGTTGCTGTAACTCAGTTCTTAGGTCTGTTGGCAAGACTGGTGCCTGACTTAATTCTTATTATCTTAATTCTGACACACAAAGAGAGGGTTGTGGAAGACCTTTTCTGGTCTGAATCAAATTAATATTGTGGCCACAAGGCTCTCCTGAGCATTACCCAAATCCCACTGACTTGTTTTTTGGCATTGTCAGCTTACGGCACAGCATGTTGGTGTGGCTGGACTGTGAAACAGCTTGTTTAAGCAAACCTGCTTTTGATAAGGCATATTTGTGTGCCTTTTAATGAGACAATTCTGTTGGCATAAAAGAAGGAATGGCACAGAGGTGGGTCACAGCTGGAGAAGAAGAGAGAAGTTAATGGAACTAGTCTCTTTGCCTTGTACATAGAATTATACCACACTAAAATGTGTACAACACAACAGTGTCAGAGCCTGTCTTTTTGTTGCCAGGGATTCTCCAGTGAGTGCTAGTAAACAAGGAAACTCTTGTGTGGAAATCTGCCCAGCTTAGATCAGAACCCATGCAGTGAGCAGCTGTTTCACAGAAAGACAGGGAGGATTTTCACTCCTGGGCTGGTTATGCCACTATGGAAGAGCGTCCATGCGGTTTTCTACCTTATGATGTTGAATGCATTATGCCTTGTCCTAATAATCCTGCCGCTTGGTTTTTCAGCACTGGTTGTGCTATCTTTTGTATCTTCTGTCTGTGGTTGTCAGCTACCAAAACTGTCCAGTTCTTGGCCTCTTGTTAATTATGTTTAATTCTGAAGCTCTCAAACTGATGACCTTGGTTTGTCTCACTAACAAATGTGTACTTTACCTGTGTAGTACATTGAATGACTTGTGCCAAGGGGAAAACCAGAGCCTTCATTGCCTTCCAGCAGTACAGCAGTGCATAGGGAAATGGGGCTTTTTAGTTGGGACAAGTACAAATTTACCTTGTGTTATTCAAGTGATCTAATCAGTTACATTAATTGGAAAGTATAATCAGTCTATATAATAATCTGGTTAGTTTCCCATCTGTTGCGGGACTTTACAGTTCCATTTCCCTTATCCTCTTTAAAATAAAAGGAAAATTTACAAAGAAGTGTTACCAATAGTTAGTTTTTACCACTAATAATAGGTAGTCTTTACAGCCATGAAAAGAGAAAGCCACTCTTTTCTGTTCAAGCTATTGCTTGCTACCTGTAAATGTCAGGTTAGATCCTGGCATCTACTTCCAGTTCTGAAAACTGTCTTTGAAAAGCTTGCTTAAACCCAATTGGTTTTTGTTCTTTGTATTTAATAATCAAGATACTTCTGACTCATAAGTTTAATTTCTTTTAGAGGACTTGGGTCCTTGGTTGGAGAATGCTTTTGTAGTGGAAAGCATTAGCTAATGGAGCTTTGATTATTTGGCTTGAATACTTCTCTGATCCATAGAGGACTTCCCATCTGTATGCTGCTAAAATGTACTCTAACAAATGTGTAATTATACTTCTCTTAGCTAACAAATACTTTGGATCAATGGGGTGAAAGCAGTATTTCTTCATAAAGAGCCATCTCTTTTCCTTTCTTTTTTCTTTTTACATTTAGATGATGGAACACCTGGATTACACAGGAAATGAAGAAAGCACAGCATCAGCCACTGAACAGCCTGGAGGACAATAATGTGTGGGATCCTGATTCAAAACGGCATTCGAATTTTCAACAACTGAATTACACTAAATTTGGTGAAATTTTACAATAGAGTGTTTACCACTCTGTGTAAAAGGGTTTTTTATTCCTGCGTCTATATTTTTATGGAAAATATTGTTAATGACATAAAAGTAATCAAAATAGACTTGCATTTTTACAGCCAAACCATAGCTAGTAAAACCGTGCCTTATTTCGATTTAAATAAAAGGATATTTTCTATGCAATTTTCCAACTGTGTTTCTATACAGTATATTTTTGTACAAGTTGCTTGCCCATATCAGTTTGATGCGTGAATTGTTTTTTTAAATCTTTGATTGACTAGTCAAGTTTCTTTAAAACAAAACACAGTACCTTTCCGTGGATTTCTTTCCCAATTTTGAATGCAACGTTGGATTGTAATGCAACTATAGCAACTGATGAATGAACCTATAGTTCCGTTACTACAAATAATTCAATAAACTATGTGTGTGTGTCTATGTACGTTGTAAGCCATAAAATCAATAACAGGGCAAATTTAGCATGGGGTTGTGAGCTCTTCCTCCCTCCCGCCCGTTGTATCACTGGCTTATGCCTTAACTGTGAAAATTGCTAAGCTCGGGTGCAAGTCTTTGGATTGTATATGTCATCAAACATTAAAATAAATTAAATAAAAGGGGGAGGGAAGGTACTTACACAATGGTCCTGAAAACTTCTGTGCAGCTGGAATAGTTGACAAACAAGATGGTGCAAAAGGCAAGAGGTTTTTTGCTCAATAAATGCTATTTTGGGGCGTGGTGTGAAACGTTAACTCTGGCCTGGTTCTTCTACTGGTTAAGAGTAGGTCTGTACTAGGTCTGTATTCGTGGTCTTCATTTGGCTGTGGATCAGTTCAAAGGGATGGGGCAAAACAGGACAGAATTTTTTTTTTTACCTTTTGCGTCTGCACCATACTTTTTTTTTTAACTGTGTTTGAGAATTCTTTGCAATTGATAGACAAAACAGGTTTGAATAGTGCTAGTAGTGCCTGTGTTAGTTAAAGCCAATGCATGTGTTTAACTTGTTTAATCTTAATTTGTTTTAGCTCTTAAAGACTTGGAAAAGGATAAATAGTTTAAATCATTATTTGCATTTAGAAGAGTTTGAGTTTGTTTGACACTTGTTCTTTTTTCAGGAAACTGCAAATTGAGGGGGATTAGGCATAAAAAATTTGTATAGCTGTAATGCTAACACCTCACACCAAAGAAAACTGGAGAAGGAAACAACGGGAGACCATTGAGTTCACTTAGTGCTAATGTCAGGTAGTTGTTAAAGCGTTTTTCCTATTCTTTAGATGAATGTCATTCCTATAGCCAGCAAAAGTTCAAGAACCCTGGGAAAACAACCGAGTAAGCACATGCTGGGCAGTGGCAGTGGAGACTTTGCTGCAGTGCCTCATGCAAGTGCCTCCCTGATTGTCTGAAGGTCACCTCTGGACATTTATAGTTAGTTTGGGGCATGTCGGCTCAGGAAAATTTACTCAGATTAAATCTGGTTTAGCTAGATTTACTGTGAGAGTATGCTAATTAAGGCAATTGTAAATCTTATATCGGCAGTTAACAAAGGCTTACTGCAATTTCACAGCTTTATGTGATTTATATCGAGTTTAAACTTTCTCGTTTGCAAGAGTGAGGAGCAGACACTGACAGTCTGGATGTCAGTTGTTGCCGTTCACACGGATTGACCGTGGTGCCAGTTGATACTGGTAAGATAAACACCTTGTTTGCAGCTTCCCTAAGGAAACAGGAATTACAAGCGGTTTTTGTATGTTAGCAGTTCTCCACCTTGACTTGAGCTTGAACTGACAGCCTCAGAATAACGCAATGGTCATCTTCAGTTTTTATTTGACTGGCATTTCATAAACTACAGCAGACCTTAGTGTTCCAATAGCAGACTGAAAATTGTCTTCCGATGTGTTGTCATGCTCTTTGACAAGCCCAGTATCTGCCAAAGTTCAGTGGTTTTGAAGAAGTATCCGAAAATTCCTGGAGCAGATAAAGAAGTCGTAACTCATTCAAAGTCATGCAGCTTTCAGAAGCTTCATAAACCTGTGTTATTTGACTTCTTTGTCTCTTTTGAAATCTTCTGCGTGTAGGATTTATTAGATTTTCAACTATAAATGATAATGGAATTAGTAGAAATGAAGACCTTTGGCAATGTAAGTGTATTCAGCAGCCAGCTGTGGAAGCTGTGTCTTGTTCTGTGCCTAATAATGCTCCATGCCTGATCATGCCTGAGGTTTCACACACGTGCTGCAGTTTAATGGAGTGTAAACTAACTTTTTCCTTTCAAATGCTTAGGTGCTTTGTTTACAAAAAATTAAGAATGGAGTTTAAAACTTTATATGAATAGTAGGTTAGTATTGACTACTGAAATGAGGTTTTATAAGTTCAATAGAACTGACTGCAACACTTCTAGCAATTTTGAATGTTTTTAACATTAAATTTGGTTGAGTTAAGCACTGTTAAAAGCCTTGCTAGTCATACTTTAAGAGAAAAATCTTACTACCTTTTCATTGTATGTTTACTGACAACAGCCCACTTCCTTATGACTCTTAAGTTATCACCTTAAGAATGTTATTAATAAATGTTACTTGGAAAAAAGGTAGTTGAGTAATTGCTTTGTTCTAGCTCATCTTTTTCTTACTGTGAATGTTCACGGCAAAATAGTTACTACTTCCTAATACCGAGTAAATTAAAAATCCGCGATACAGCCCCATAAATGTGTAGTTTCAGGTTTTATCCATGTATCCAAGTTAGGATTCTGTTTGTAAATACCTGTGTGGTAGGTTTGGTGGATTGCTTTTCTCTATGTTTTTAGGGTTTTTTTCTGGGGTGAAGAGCAGGGAACTGAAGTCTATGAACTGACCTACATCCATTTGACTGGTGTCATCAGTGAGTGCTTGTGTCACCGCTGTTAGTCATGAGCTCTGGGAAAGCACACCTGACAAACGTGTGCTGGAAATTTAACACGTGCAGACTTCTTGGTGGTAACAAGCTGCTTGCACTCAGCCCAGGAAATAGTGCAGCAGAAGCGTTTTCAGCTGAAGGTGCTCAGCCTTTGACATGAGGGCAAGAAACAGCCACACCTCAGACTTGAAACCTAGGCTGGGTTGGAAATGTTGGCAGGGAAAAAGAAAAAAAATCACTGAACCTGAATACACTTGATAATGTGATCCTTGAGACATCCCTACAGCCCTGTGACAGTGTGTTTGTATGCAACATGTTTTTAAATATTGTGAGTCTCTTCTGCTCATACATTGGAGGTTCCAGTAGCATTGAGTCACAGTGAGTACTTAAACCAAAAAGAAAACAAGAATTTTTTAAGTTTTGAAGGAAACTCTCTAAAATGTTGTTTGAATTTACTTGTTTTAAAAAATTAAGAAGTTAAGAAGAACAGACACAGCTGCAATCGGCAAACTTGTTTTTCACTGCCTGTTCCCTGGGCCCTCCATTGTTAAGACTGCTCCATCTGACACAGTGGCAAAACTGTAAATCTCAAAATTGCAAGAAGAGAGGTAGTTTCTTCTGAGGAAGAGGATGCTTGCCTGTTTAGATCAGTCCAATCTTTACAATACAGTTCCATTTAGACACAAGGGTAAGCTTTTCCCTGTGAGTGTGGTCAAACACTGGCTATAAGTTGCACAGAGAGATGGTGGAGTTGGAGTTTCCACCCTTGGAGATACTCAGTATACAAGTGGATGCAGGCCTGGCAGCCTGTTCTGAGCAGAGGGGTTGGATTATTCAGGCTTTTTTTTTTTTTGGCTTGTTTTCCAGCTTCAATAATCTGCACCTTTTTTTATTCATGGAAAAACTCAAATTTTACCACCTCAACATGGGTTTGATTTTTTTCACTTGGAATAATCTACTTATACTAAACTGTTAGATTTAAGAACATTTAAAAGTTGTCTTTGGATTTGCAATGCTTTTAAAAGCTGAAGCACTGTTTTATTTTCAAGTAGCCTATACAGCACATTTTCTGAGTGAATGGTTTATCTTTACAGTTTTTAAGGAAAGGAGGAGGAGGGCAGCTCAGACTGTTATCCCTTTTGTCAGAGTGATCAAAGTTCAAGGTTTTGTGTTCTTGAGAGAGGTTGATGGTGGAGGCTCAGGTATCTCTGGAATTCCTGTTATTGATAAAGAATGTGCAAGATCCTGTTTCCCTGAATACAGAGGGCATCAAATAGCTGAGGGTAGGTTTTTTGCTTGCAGCTCAAAGACCTTTCAACCAAGAAAGTGTTCAGATCAAAGAGCTTTTAGCTTTTTGTTGGGAGTGTGCTCACAGGTATTCTGCTGTCTGGTTTCTGTTCTCTCTCCTTGCTCTTTGCTCCTCTTTTCTTTTTGGGGCAGTACCAGCATGTTTTGAAATGTCTTTGCACATTAATTTGTCTTGAACAATAATTTGTTTCTCTGTTCCAGTATGGAGACCACTACTAAGTTCAATCTTTTGGACTCTACGAAAACAAACACAGCCACTGTACCCACCAGCTCAATCCACCAGTGACAGTGACGTAAAACAAACTGATCTTCTCCTTATCTGTGTTATGGCCCCACCGACTTTCTGGGGTTGCATTAATGTTGCTGTAACAGCCAGATTTAGTTTTGGAAACAAAAATTAGTAAGGGAGGGTTTTTGCACTTCTGTCCAAGGTTGAAATGTGCTTGTGCTGGTTCTCCCCATGTTTTGCAGAACTGCTACCACAATCTATCAACTTGTGTACTGTACATGCTTGGGAATACGAGGACATTGGACAAGTATTGGTACATTTAGAAGTTCAGCAATAGCTCAGTTAATTTCTACCTTTGTTGTGATGTGTCCCTGTCAAAGCTACAAGTGGGCTTCTTTTAATCAAATATTTCTTTCAAAATGTAATGCAAACTTACACTGGGAAATTGATCCATCCTCGTGGATTTAAGGCAACTAACTGCAGAAAATTAGCAAACAGTTAAGTGAGTATTTCTGTGGTAGCTGATTTCAAAAATAAATTTTATAAGTAAATTTACATTATTGTAACAATGGAAGCAAGAGCAAATGCATACCCACTGGTACCTTTTCTCCAAGAAATGGAACAGCAAAACTCTATGGGACAAAGTGATACTCTTGTCATGGTCACTGTCAAATAGGAGTTTAAAGTTGGATAATTAAGACCAGTCCCATACAAATTAAATTTGAAATTTTACGTTTCCGTTAAGAGTTACCTATCCCTAGATTAAAAAAAAAATAAATAAAAAATATAAAGAAGCAGAGCTCTGTGAACTTTGGAACTGCTCAGCTTCTAAAATTCAGGCACCTCTGCCTCTTGCTGCTTTGCTTGCTGGTTCAGGCAGTGCAATCCTGGAAGGAGATGCTGCACCTCTGCTTCTTGCATATGGAGCATCTCTGCAAAGGCCACCTCACTGACCACCATGCACCTGCTCAGCTGCTAAAAAGTGAAAACACAAGAATTTGTGAGCCCAAAGATTGCAGCAGGAACCATTTTCCCAGGGAAGCTTGAGAAATTCTAAAAAAAATTACGGGGGCAGAAAGTTCAGAAGGAACAAAACTGAGATAAAGTTGTTTTAGTTGCATTTTTAAAGGCAGGCACTGATAAAATCTTGTAAAGAGCCATCATTATGTTGTAAATGCACCCATACAGTTCCTGGCAGCTACTGATTTTACAAATCTAAACAGAGATGAGTGTGGCACACCCTTGCCAGTTTTGTGCAAGACTTCAGCTTTTGTGGGTTAAGCTCTCAAATGCTGTTTTCTGAGCAGGAAGTAATGTATCATAGTCCGAAATACAGGATACACTTACATTTTACTTTAGGTGATGGGTTGGGTAATGTATCTCTTTTTGCACACTCATGGAGCATGCGAAAGGATAAATCTCACATTCAGAACTGTACGTGCTCAATTAGCTCATTAACTTGATGTCCCTTTCTATTAATAGAGAATATCTTAAATGCAGATTTTAAAACTGGAAAACCCACCCCCTCAGTTGCCTAACTGGGATGTGACAGCCCATCCTGCAAAGTTGAACTTGAGTTACTCGTTTTGCGCTCTGAGCTTGGTGTGTTTGGTCATCGGGCCCTTTGTGCTGCCATCAGAAAGTCACCCTACAGCCCTTTGCAATCGGTGGCGGTGATTTGCCGTTCCCAGCAAAGCACTGAAGCTCTGGGAAGGAAACCTCACATACCATTCCCTGCATCTCTGTTACAAAGTAAATGGCTGACTTTGCCCTTAGTTAACACCTAAATGCAGCGTTGCTAGAGAGGAGCTGAACTGCACTGGTGGCCTTCAGGTGATAGCAGATCAGCTCTTTTATCTCCAAAGGCACCTCCATCTTCTCTTTTTATGGTTTTGGTGGCACAGTAAGCTGTCCATGTTATTTTGTCAATTTTAATACATGAGCACTTTTGTTACTTTAGTTTAAATACATACATTGCTTGTGAGACTGAAGTCTAAAACAGCTACAGGGAATAATTTGCTTTATGACTGTTAAATATGCAAAATTAATTTCTGTACGTTTTTCTCCTGGTGTATCTTGAATTTACCCTGAATTTTATGATCTATTTCTTAAATATACAGGTAAGACACTTGTTTCTTTTGAGGGAATACATCTTCTTAGCAGTTAAAGTAACACATTGCTCAGGCTAACTACTTTTGACTTCAGAGAACCTTGGTATAACGCAAAAAGATTACTAAACATTTAGGACCTCTTCAGAAGGTATGTGACTCTGGAGTGTACCACATGCCAACAAAGTAATTACTAACTAGTTTAAAAACTGTGATGTTACACGTTTTTTAAGTTTTATTTTCCCTAGCATCAATGGCAAGGAGCCTCCTTTTAGGTTATATTTCCTAAGTGTTGTGATTAACAGCAATAGGCTGTTTCTACTTAATCCCATTTTGAAACAGTGTATTTTGAATTGCTACGAAGTTTCATGTTTGTAACATTATTTGGTACTGGACAAACTGTTTTCACAAAAAAAGTCAGCAAGACCAGCACTAGAAAAACCTTTCAGAAATAATGGAGGGGATTTAGAGTTCCCATGAACCTGTGCCATAGTATGTTTTTTTTCCCTACTTGACAAATTTTGAACTTTCATGTGGAAAAAATAAAGATATCTTCAGTTTCCAGGAGTAGCAGTCAGAATGTAAACTGCTGAGTTGCCGCTGTAGCTGAGCAGCTGAGTTACCGGGATAAATCAGAAATGGACAAACCTGTGTCCAAAGGGGGAAAAAAAAAAGGCATTTGGGATAATTCACCCCTGTTTCAAAAATATGAAAAGTGAACCAATTATAGCTATTTTCTGCCACAGATTACTTTAGGAAGGGACAAAAAAGGGTTATCTACACAGAATCTGTTTGACCTTAGGTAGGATATTAACTAGATCTCCTTATCAGTTGGCATTTGTGACTGATTTAACTGTTTGAATCTCAGCACTTATTTTGAATAACTGCAGAATAGCAGCACATATCTGGTAAAACTTTTTATAGAATCAAAGGAAGTTAAAAACAAGGTTACTTGGATTTAATGGTAACTCATTTAATTTGTCATCAAGAGAAATGCCGTATTTTTTTTTTCTGTGCGTGAGTCAGTAGTTCATCTGTGCAAGGGTGAGTGAGTAATGAAACAGCAGCCTCCTGGCTACTGGGTATTGCAATATTGAGATAAGGGCTTCCTTAGAGAAGTTTCTCATCCTTTAGCAATTATAGTTGTGATCGAGCTGCAGCTGGTTTAATACCATGTACAACCTATTAAGGCTAACATCACAACTTTTACTAGTGCTGGTTATGATTACATAACAAACTCAACATGTCAAGGACAGACTGGTTGCTTAATTTGAGATATAAAAATGAGATACTGGAAACACATAAAAAAAGGAGTTTTGTTTAAAGCAGCTATATTCAATCTGAGATAGCAGAAGCTCGTTTCATGTTAAAGGTCCTTAAGGGCAATGAGGTATAAAATAATGCTTCATTATTTCCATGTCACTCACAGCTGATAGCTGTTGATTTGAAAGGAGATATCAGAGGAATTTTGATTTGACTATTGGTGTGATTGAAAGGTAACACTTAGTGTGACAAGTAGCAAATATTTATCCTACTGTTCATCCCTCTAAGGCTGAAGTACAGTGATTCACATCTGAATGTACAAGGATTCACCTTTTGGATGACTAACTCTGCTAGCTTAGGGTCAAATCATGCCATGTTCTATATGGCTGGTCCAAGAAATAAGAGGACATAAGGTGACTTCCTTAGGCCACGTGCCATCACTGCCAGGTCACAGGGATGTATCTCACTGTGGCACTGTGTCCCTTCCCAACACTTCCTGAAAGCTGATGCTCCCCCAGACACCATGAGGCAGAGAGGATGTTGATGACTCATTTTCCTTTCATTTTCATCACAAGCTGTTCCAGTGAAACAAATATGTTCTCTCTCCATCTAAGCTTATCACAGTTGAACTCTTGAACAATTTGATGTCAATCTCTCTACAGTTTTGCAGGATCAACAGGAAAAAAAAGCATGGAAATTCCTCACCTCGAGCATGGGACTTGATGATCTCACAGGTCTTTTCCAACCAAGTTGACTCTGTGATTCTATGTTCTCCTAAAACAACAGCTTGCACTAGAGAGGATTCCCATTTGTGCTGGCCTCCAGCTAGTTTTTCCTAATTTCCTTGCTCCTTCTAGCTCTTGGGTTTACAAATATGAAATTTAGAGGCCAACATGATAACCAATATAGCTCAAATATTGCTGTGAGACTGTGAGATGAAGGACCTAGTTATAGAAGAATTTGCTTATTAACTTAATGTAGAATGTGAGCTTTAGATAATTAATGAATTAGAAAGGGAAGAAGAGAAAGAGAAGAAGCAGGAACAGGGTAATTTCTCAGAAATGCTTTATGGTGTTAACTGAGGAATTCAGAAATCCCCCACTTTCTATGCTTTCCCTTGGAAAGTTCTTGAACCATCTCCAAAAAAAATTTACTGGGCTTCCACTGTTCCTTCTGTTCCTGCTCCCTAAGCCAAGAACTACCACATGGGAATCCAGGCAGGAACAAGTAGCTGCAAATCAGCAGGCTTGGGACTTCTCCTGCAGTAAGAGAATGAATGTAACCTGTTAGTTGTGTGATCTTGTACTCACAACTAATTGAACTTTTTCCTGGAAAAGCCAAATTTTCCTATTCTATGAAAATTGGGAGTCCTAGGAACCTAATTTTCATAGCTATGTAAAACAGCACAAATTCTTCAGAAGTTAAAACAAGCATTAGGATCTCTCCTGCAGCTGAGGAACTCCCTGCAGCAACACCCTAATGTGAGCTGGATGCCGCATGTGCTGGGTCTCCTCAGATTTGCACCTATTGTTTGCAGCAAAGGGGTCCTAATACTAGAATTTACCACTGGACTTGCACTGGTAAATGGCTGTTAATGCGAGGACGTTTTGTTTCTTGTTATGTACAGTTCTGTTTAAACTTGCAGCCACCACCTCTGCTGCCTTTTTTTTTTTTTTTAAGCTTGGTTTGATTTTTGATCATCCCTGTCTAGTAATTGGAGTGTGTCTAGTGAATTTGGTAGTGTAGCGACCCTCAGACTCTTAAGAGACTGTTTTGGTCATGCTGTGGCTCATCGGTTTTTGGCTGTGTGAGCAGAGCCCCGTTACCCCGTGATGCACAAGCTCATGGCTCAGGTGTGAGCACACACTGTCAGCTCAGCCCAGCGCTGTGGCAGTTAATGTTGCTATTTTGCAGCAAGGGGAGACAGATGATAATTGGTTCAACAACTCACAACAGCTGACAAATGATCAAGCCTGACAATGAAAAAATCAAAGGTTTTAAATTAATTTGAATGTTTGGATGAAGTTTATACATGATTACTGCTCTTGTATGGCTATGGGGGTTAAAAAATGGTGCCAGGACCTTTGAGTCGGATTTCACATATTTTTCATTGTGAAGGAAACAATGAAATACTGAACTGCATCTGTCTTAAATAAAAATTAATGACAATATAATATTAGATATACATTTCATATGCAAGATTTTTATAGGACATCCTTCATTTTTTATATTTAGGGAACACAAATAATTAGAGCCACACTTATTTAATCTCTCTTCCCTTACAAATGCTGTTTACTGTAGCATAAAGTTTGTTGCAAAAGATATATAATGGCACATGTAATAGGAATTATTGTATGAGCCTTTTCGTTTGTGGTATAGATTCTCGAAGTTTGCAGATTGCATATAGGGACAAAAGAAGACAAGGGAATTGAACTGATGGAAGTGGAAGAGATGCATCCACCTTTTTCCCCTCCAAAACGAACTTTCCTTCAGTTTCGCTCAGCCCGGTTACAGGATTCGGGCACTGCCCTGTGTAAGCAGGTCTGGTGAACGAATCTGAACTAATGCTGTTCCCTGCTCTGTAGCTCAAATAAGGAAAAACGCGCGGGTCATTTTCCGGAGGCAGCAGGCGACGGTGATGTGCCCGGCCTGAGGTGACACCTCGATACCGGGAAGCGGAGCCCCGGTCCCTGCCCTCGGGGCAGCCGTGCAGCCCGATGCGAGGCCCATGTCTTTGCGGAGGTTGTGGGGCGCGGAGCCCCCACCTCTGAGCGGCGCGTTCCCAGCCCGGCGGGTTCCTGTCCCGGGAAGGTCCGTTTTTAACATCTCCGCCGTTACCTCCCCAGCACGGCCGCTGCCCACCAGCAGCCACTGCCGCCTTTCCGTGCGGAGGGGCCGAGACACCCGCGCCCCTCCCGGCGGGGCAGCACCGCCCCGGCCGCCCCCTCCTCCCCCGGGGGCGGTGCGCGCTGACGCGGCAGCGCCGCGGCTCCTCCACCGGCCGAGTCGCACAATTATGAGAAAGAGGCGCCGGGCCGAGACCGCCGCCAGCCCTGGGTCCCGGTGTGGAGCCGAACCAGCGCCGTCCCCCGCCCCCCGCGCCTCCCTTCGCCCCCCGTGCGCCGTCCTCGCCCGGCCGCTCCCCACCCAGCGCTCCGCTGCCGCCGAGCCCAGCCCCGATAGATGGAGACAGGCCCCGCCACCGCCGACGCCGAACCACGAGCAGGAGCTGCCCGGCGAGAGGAGAACCAGAGTCGGCGCCGAGACCCAGCCCGGCCCTGAGGAGAATGGTGAGGGTGTTCGGGTGCCGCGGCGGCGGGGCCGGAGCTCCCG
>VZRE01012328.1:156673-239868 GCA_013396775.1 Cephalopterus ornatus | reverse complement strand
CTCCCCGCCTCTGCCCTGGGGCCGCGGCCGCTCCCCCGGGCACCCTCCGCGCCCCGGGCAGCGGCCCAGGGACCGCACTGCCGGGGATCGGCAGCGCCCGGTTAGTGCTCCGACCGAGCGCTGCGCTGCCCGTCACGGCGGTTTGGTGGAACACCGGGATTCTCACGGCGCGCCGCGTGTTCTCTGGGCTGCTGCAGTGCTCCCCTTCTCATCTTTCCGCCTAGTGAATGTGTTTTTTTGGTTTCTGCGTGTTGTCATGTAAAAGGGAGCATATAAACACTTAGAAAGTGATGCATGAGCATCTATAAAGGAACACAGTTTTAATTCCAGCTCTTTATTCTGGCTGCTGGTCAGTTTTATTCTTATAAGTTTATTCCTTAGTTGATATTTATAGAATCTAGAGTGATTCATCACACCAAGTGCTTTCAAATAATTTTGAAAATCTAAGTGTGGATTTCTACGGTCTGTTTGAACACCTGGTTTAATGCTTTGTTTCATTTTAAATAAAGGCGTTTTATTTCATGGTATTTTGTTCCAACCCACAAAGATTCAGTGCCCTCAGTTCTTCCATTTCTGAGTATATCTGTGAACTGTGTGGCAATGTGGGTTGTCTTTTTCTAGAATCTGCAAATCCAGCACTCCCCTAGGAAGAAGCTGAAAATGCAGCCTTCTGTTCTGACTTGAAAGAGTGCTGAGCATCTCCCACTTATGTGGTACTTGCTCTTCTCAACTGAAGTGATTTCGTGTTGTATTTTTTTTTTGTTTGTTTGTTTTTAGTTTTGAAGAGTGGAGGGGTTTTTTGTTTGTTTGTGTTTTTGGGGTTGTGTTTTTTGTTTTTGTTTTTTGTTTTTGTTTGTTTTTTTTTTGTAGTTTAGCTCTGGAGAGTTTTTTGGTGCTGACATAGCCTGGAAATGTACAAATTGGTTTTAGCTATCATAGATTTGTAAACTCGAGGCTCAGCAGTTTTTGTGTCATTGTACATGTTTGCAATGTTTTATGTTTGTTGTGTGTTTACTAAATATTTTGAAACCACTGTTTAACAGGTGTTTTGTCTGAGTTGAATATAAGACTTTTTATGCCAGTTCATTTTGTTAAAAATTTCCCTACTCCTCCATGACTATTTAGTAGCTTTGAATAATTGCTGGACAGTGTCCAACATTAAATCAGGAATTATTCTAAGGAGCAAAGTTGTTCAATGTGGCAATTCCGGCTGTTCAGTCTTTTTTTTTAAATGTGTCTGCGTGGGTGAGATAAGTGTCTGCTGGATCATCCTTCATACCTTCTGGTATGAGGCCATTCCTGACTTTGCTATTTCAAGTGTGGGGGGGAAACCTTTGTGCATGTGGAGCTGTTTAGGCTGGATTTGGACTGTTTGTACCTTAGTTTCCTGATGTTGTACTTTGATTTTTTTTTTTTTTTTTTTGCTTGCCATACAAAAGCACCTTGAAACATCACCTTGCATTTGACACTTATCTCACTTGTTTAAAGATGTATCAGATCATCTACTGCCCCACGTGGGTTATCTGGGGAGAGAGTTACTCCATTGTGCTTTAAACCTTAATTTGTTTTCTTGTCCCTTGAGGCTCTGCCTAACTAGTCCTGCTGCATTACCATTTTGTCTTACCACATCAGTCCTGCTTTCTCTGTTCTGCTGGTGACAGCCTACAGCATCCAAAGTCCTCTCTTTTCTCATAGTTGTCTTTGCCACATGCTGTGCTTCCTTTTCCTGGAAACTTTGGACCAACACCCTAACTTTTCGTGCTTCTCCTTCATGTCACTTCATAAGGTGCCTTTCTGTTAACCATTCAGTCCTTGTGGATGGTCATGACAGATGAGTATTTTCTGAACAAAACAGTATTGTTTTGAACTTAAATAGTAATGCTGACACAGTAGAGTTTGGCTGTATTGGTTTGCGATTTGGTGTCAGTAATGTTGCAAATAAGTCTTTAAGAGGACTTGTCAGAAACTGTGTGTGAAGGGAGACGCTTTTAAAGTCTAAATCAGTGTTCTTGATAGAATTTTGCATAGTAAGTTGATTTTCTTTTCCAGAAAGACCCTCCTAAGCCTAATTAGGAGTTTAATACATAACTATTCTAGCAGTGACACCTCTATTAAATCTCTGGTGCTGTCAACATGTTGTTGGAAATAAACCCAAATTTGAAGTTTCAGTCCTGGAAGACTTGAGAATGGATTTTTAAACTGTAACTTATGCTTTGAAATACCAAGACAATATGAAATTATGAAATTATACTTTTCATGCCAATATACTTAGCCTGAAAAATATATATTTGTCTTTTTTTAATTGATATTTATTTCTATTGGAATTCTCAATTTCCTTCAACAGTGTCTACTTTGGCTGCAATATTTACCTGCCACATTAATTTGCCAAAACAAGTAACATTAGTTTTGTTTCTTTGTCTCTCTTTTTTAAAGGCAAACCATTTTCAGAATCAAAGTTTTGTTTTTAAGGTGACGTTTCTTGTTTCTGTGAACAATTCCATCTTGGTGCATTTTAGCTTCAGTGGCTGAAATTTCGGCAATTGACTTTTCATCTGATAAACTACTGAACAATCTCACTGTCTGTGTGTATCTAGATGAGATATTTATAAGATTATTCAAGAAATGTCACTTTTTACCTCTGATACTGACAAACAGTCGTGGCCTCTGAAATGAGTCTATGTGCTTCATTGGTTCTACAAAAAATAGTCCACTTGACCTGTGGTAAAACTTGAACATTTGTTGCACACTTACTGAGTGTTCCCTGGCCTGAAACCTTTTTCCTTTATTGTAGTCTCTGCAGACTTGTTATTATCCTTTATTTGATTTAATCCCATTTCTTTTGCTCACATAATGAGAATGTAGAGGTGATAGTGTCATGTTAACATATAATGATACAACCTGAACTGAAAATGATCTGCCTAATCCTTGGTTTCTGTTATTTTTATTATGGCAAGCTTGGCTTTTCCTGTGCTTAAATTGTAGGTGTTTTTGTATTTCAAGTAATAGAAAGCTAATCTAACAAAAGGAACAGAAAAAGTAAACCCCCAAAACCTTTATATTGGCAAGCTTCACTCCCTGACCTGGCTCAGCACAGGATTAGCTTGGAACTCCTGCTGATGTGCAGGAGGGGCGGTGGGATGTGCAGGAGGGATGTGCAGGAGGAGCACAGACCCGAGCAGGGCAGCACTGTCTCCATCCCAGATGCTCCACTGAGGGAAGGAATGCTATTTTCCTTGAGGAGTGGTGAGTTCTCTTTGGCCTTTACACCTATATTTTGCTTAGCATGTGAAGTAGCTGTGAGCCATTTAAAAGCAGGGACATGAGCCACTTTCTTGAACTACCAGGTTCGCTGGACCCACAGTACAGCTGGAGTTTCCCCCCCCAGCTGCTCTTATTCTTGCAGGGAAGAAAGTGCAATGCAGGTTGCCTAATTGCTATTAGGTGAGCAGAGATTTCCTACTCCTCTGTTCTTTCCCAGAAGGAAAGGCCAGTGAACTACTGATAGTATAATGAAATACAAAAAACAAGAGAGAAACTGGGATAAATAACATCGTTATCCTTAACTGTATAGGATTTTCATTTCCTTCCCAAAATTTGGGCAAAAAGTGTTCTGAACCTATTGAAAATAAAGGGAGAAAAATGACTGTATTGCTGATGGTGGTGTTGATAGTTCTGAAAAACTGCCTTAAGAAAGGACTAGAATATTGGATTGTGGCAAGTGGTTTGACAGCATATGGTATAAGGATGTTATAGGATTAATCTGCAAGATAAATGTGGTGGTTGATTGCCAAGGAGAATTTAAAGTATAGTACCAAACTGACAAACTGGTTTATAAATTATGCATTTTTTAACCCTTAACTAATGGTAAAGTCACATGTTACTGAAGTGGTAGGCTTGAATTAAACATTAATTATGGGAATTTCTGTGTGGGTTTTGTTTTTTTTAAATGTCTTTAAAATTTTTTAAATTCTGAAAGTTGCATCACAGTTATGGATTATGTTATTAAGAGCAATATGTTTTTTCCTGAAGCCTCTTACCAATTCATTCTAACTTGAACTGTTTCATACATTTTATGTTGTCACATTCTCTGAAATGTTTGCACACTCTGTGTGTATGGCAAACGTGCAGTTGCTGAGTTAATATCCCAACCCATCTTTATTTCGTTTGATTTCAGCGGAAGGAGGAGGCCATATGTTTGTGTGCTGGCATATCTGTTGATTTTTCTACAGCTGCAAAATCAAAATGTTAGAGACTGATTCAGTAATCAAGTTGGTGCTCTGTTGTGTGTAGTTGGACAACTGATGTTTTTAGATCATCCAGCTTCAGAAACAGCTACTGTAGACCCTCTGTGAAGCTGTATTGGTACTTCATCTTCAACCTGTGGAGATCAGTAGTTTACATTCATGTACAGTCCGACATGAAGTGCTTATTTTGTTTAAATGCACATCATGTGTTCTGCAAAGAGCCGATACACAGTTTCAAAGAGTGTAGATGTGTGCTCATAGTTTGTCTGCATCTGAAAATTGTGCACATGTGAATCTTACCAATGTCTAAACTTCCTGCTAGTAACTGTACCTGCAAGAATTTGGTGATTTTTATTTTGTTTTTATTCTTTGCTGGCAACTTTTTGGGTGCTTACTGCAGTATATTTTTGCTGTTTTACACTAAAGCATTCTTGCTTGAGAATACTTTCTCAGTTACAGCTCTGAATTAGTTTAATCTAGGTGTTCAGTCTTTTACCATAACTCTGTAATCCTGAAAGCCTGGGAAAGTGTCTGTTACAGCTCAGTCAGTCTTAGCACAATGGTTTTTGTAATTGAATACCAGATTCTGTTCCATGCATTGTTCACGCTTACCTCTACCCAAAGCAGTACTTATTTCCTTTATCTCATCTACTTGATTCTTGTCACCTCTGCTAAGAGTTTTCGCTTTGTAGTCCCCTGATTTGTGCTGGGTGGAATTTGGCAAGGTGTCCCTGGCTGATGGTTCTTACCCAAATGTCTCCTAATTTTTTCTCTAATGCTGCAAACTTTCTGTGAAATGTGGACTTGAAAGACTTGGCTCTTAAAATTCAACTTTAATAAATAAATTTACGTTTTTGCCTTCTGCAAATTAATTTCTAGGTGCTTTGTTAGGAAAACTATTTCACAAGAACTTACTACTTAAAAATTTCTAGACTTGGGGCACTCTTAGAACTAGTATAATTTAGCAGCACAGTTCTTCCCACCGTTACTCTATTGACAATATATTTCCTGGCTGACCTGGAGTGCTTGAGATGTGGCTGTGTGTATTGCAGGGTAATAATCTCAGATTATGGGTTGTTGTTCAAACCCTTTGCTACTTGTTCCCACATCTGCCAAAACCCTTCTTAAAGGTGTAATCCAGTCTAAACTCATCTAAACTCTGGCTGTCACCCTTTGACTTGTCCCTTTATGCTTCTCCCTAGCCACTATTTTGGGGATCTGAACTGAATGAACTTCTGATCACCTCTTTTTTTTTTCCCCGGATTATTCTGTCGGTCATTTCCCTGAATCAGCTTTCTGTGTGACTGCATAAATGTCGGTGCTGGTATGAGGTAGGGTGGGATCATGTGCAGAGGCTTAGGAAGATGGGATTGTGGCACCCCAAACTTGCCATGAGCTCTGAAGCTGGATTGGAAAATTGCTCTGCAGTGCCTAAGAGTTGATTTGTGCCATCGCATTAGTAAGTGTTTGGTTACGCTGTGAGTAAGTGCTGTAAGTGTTTGGTGTATGTGAGTGTTTTCTGTGTTGTGCACAGGCACGGATGGAGCTGTGCCATCACGAGTCAGGTTCTGTAGCCGCTTCGAAGTGTAAACCAAACGGCATTGTAGGCCTTGCCTAATTGTACTGCAGGCACATAGTAGCTATTCTTGAGTACTCTTGTACCTAAATTCTTGTTTACAGAGGATGTTTTTCTGACCTGCTTCTCTGAATGTGTGCTAACAGATGCAAGATCATTTGCTTTTGCCAGATGTGCTGTGCTCCAATCTGTCTTTGTGAACTGAGCTGCATCAAGATGAGTTTGACCCCTTCCATGAAGTTATTTCCATGGGCAAATGATTCACTGCTGGTAACTTGTCTCTCACAACAAAATCTTGCTCAGTTTTTTTCTCTGTGTTCTTAACTTGCTGCTTATTTGCTTTTTAGTGGTATTCCCATTCCTGTTCAACTTTCTCAGGAAGCTGAACCTGTTTCTTTGGGGTAGGAGAGACCAAAGCCGCATTCTACTAATGAGCCTGCCAGAGCTCAGCACAGCAGCCATGTGGACGAGGTTCAAAGGCGGTCATGCTGATGTGCAACTTCGTTAAAATTGCATGTAGATTGGCTTTGCGTAGGGAGCTTAATGCAGCATTCTAGTTTGTGGCTAGAGCCAGTCTGAAAAAGCTGTTTGCTTTCCAAGCCTGTCCCTGTGGCTGCTGCGGTCACACGAGTCTTTAGTCAGGCATAACTTCAGTCACCTGGATAGGTTAAATTATGCATGTGCTTAAGTGACACATGATTGGAGCCTAAAAATACCAGTTGTGTAATTACAGAACTGTTAATCAACTTTCTCTTCAATTATAAAAATCAGTTAATCTACAAGAGTAGGTGCAGTTAATGATGTTTTAAGTGTCAGAGTCTTACCAGTTTCTCTTGCGTTCCCTGGCTGCAGTGTTTTCTGTAGTTTGCAGAATTCTGTTAAACAGTAAATTTAGTAAAACTTCAGCTGAAGGCATTAGAAGAGTACATGGCTGAGGGTGATCTTCTGGCCACAAAGTTTGAGAGAGATTGATCTTGAAGGAATTCCTGCTCATGGTAGTAATCTTGCACTGGGGAAAGAGTGATGAGTCACTGATCCCATAGCTGACAAATATCCTACACAATCTTCTTGGGGCTTAGCATCATCCGGTGTGGCAATGCCTCTGGATGCAGAACTAGTTGGAAGAGGCTCTCTCCTCCTCAATTTCACAAACTCTACTGACTCTGTAACTTGCTAAAGACATTCATGGGGTTATGCTGCAGGCTGACCCTTTTGGAGCTTACAGCTGGAATACACCTCTTAAACTGGCATTAAACTGGCTTTGCAGCCAGAGGCATTGAAAAGCAGAAATATCTCCTTAACTAACCTTTGTCCTTTTAATTTGTGCCAGCTTCAGAAATACTCTTGATGAGGATTTGTGCCTTTGCCTCATTAAGCAATTGGCCTGTCTTAGTCTTGGTTTCTTTTATAAAAATCTTACGCAGAAAAATCCCTTTTTAATTTTCAGCTGTGGAAAACCCATGGTTTGCACGCATGCAGTTTTCTCCATAAATCTTACAGCTTTATGTGCAACTCGGAAACTCTTCACTGTAACTGTTTCAGATGCATTAGTGAAACAATGTGGCCTTTTTATGTTACTTATATAGGGAAAGAGGGCGGAAAACACTCATCATCCTTGTCCTGGTTTGGGCTGCCAGCTCGTGTTACAGGTGAAGGTTCTATGGTGGTGAAGGCTGCTAGCAAACAGGTCATTCATTGTGTGAATGGATCTTCTGGTTGTGCTCGGTGTTTTGTAGCCCACAAGAGAACTATTTGGTACTTGTATAATCATAGTACTTTTCTGGACAATATGATGCAATAAACTTTGGGCTGTGCTTTCTTCCTGGTGTAGAAAACCTGCCATCAGAAAAATCCCATCTTCAGGTTGTAGGAAAGTGTTTTCTAGTCACATGCATGTAGGCGATCTGCAGAATACAGGTGGACTTTGCAGAGAGGGGGAGGGTTATTCACAAAAGCTAATTAGGCAGCAAGTCCCCAGGCTTGCTTAGGGGAGACAGAGTGGGATTCAGAGCAGCTCTTTTCTCTTCCCTCTGCAAAGAGGATGTGGAAAAATTAGCACTGCTGAGATAAGGTTAGTCTTTTTGACTATCCTCTTGGGTGTCATTACTGAATTTTTCATTTTTTTTCTAACAAATGTAAAGATCTTGCATGTAGGACAAGAAAAATCCTTTGTAATTAATGTATTAGGAGTTGGATTTTAATTACACCATGAATTAGAAAAAATCTTCAATGCAGGATGAGAATGGATGCTACTCTCAAATGCAGGATATCTGCTCACCTAAAATGTGACCTTAGGCAACATGTGCCTGCTTCACTGGCAGCTCTCGAAGGAATAAAGAATTACAGTCTTAGCTTCCTTTCCTTCCTGAACATCAGGATACATGTGCTTAAAAAAAAAAATTTCTTGATGTGACAGATCTGTAGTCCTTTCCTGGATGCCTGGAGTCAGTGTGTTTTGGGGATGGACGTAGCTTGACAGTATGTTTGGATAAGCTCAGCTGTTTTGCCAGCCCACTGTATTTCTGCTACAAAAGGGGATGTCCTACTTCCCTTGTTCCCACCCTGATCATGGCCGTGTGATCCTTTCCTGTGCCTTAGTTTTCTGCCCAGTTTGCATCTGAATCTGTTCGTTCTGACATTGAATCTACCTGCTTTTTTAGGGATCCCAATCAACCCCAAAGGGCGAGTGCACAACTGCTGGTGGGAGCAAAGTAGCAGGAGAATGGGTGAGAGGGCAGCTTGTCTTTTCTGGCTGCACCCTCACTTTATAATTTGAAGAATTGCATCTGTTAAAGCAAATATTTCCCCTGTGTTTCTTGGCTTTGTCAAGGCCTCCACCTCCTTTACTGGTGTTTTGTGTTTCTCCAGAGTGATTGTCTTCACTCCTTTCCCAGTAGGCCAGGAAGGAGTCCATCCCAGGTTCAGTACAACTTAGACAGGCCTTTGTGGCACATACCACTCAGCATGGGTGAGTTTTTCTGGAATTGAGTATGCTGGAAGAAATTATCATAAATAGAAAACATTTTCCAAGTGCAAGTTGTGCTGCGTTCTCTCAGTATCATTTAATTAGTTGTTTCCCTCACCCTGCAAAAAACCGCAAACAACCTGAAAAACAACAAAAAAAGTTACTTTATTTTTAAAAATGGTATATTTAGTTTCCGAGTAATTATTTAAATATGTGGTATTTAATGTAGGTGTGCCTCTAAAAGCATCAAACAACAAACAACAGTTTGTTCCCCTCAAAAACTGAGAGTGGAAATACTTAAAAGTGCCTAAATAAACAGTATCAGTATATATTGTTTGAGACAGTAATTAGCTGCTTTCGCATTTCCCTTAATAAAGACCCAGTTAAGTTTCTTCTTTGCACTTTTCTAGAGTAAACAGAAACTGCTTGAACAGTTTTAGTGGGGAACTTTATCTTCTGATAAGAGTTTAGGTACATGGATGTCTCTAGAATGCTGTCAGGCTACTTACGCCCTGAGATGAGGGCTGTAGTCTGTGCACTCCCGAGCAGCTGAGGGCCCTGCTGTGACAGGAGAGCTGGTTCTTTGTCTTGACAGGCAGTGCAAGTGTAACTGAATCCAGTAGCTCTTTGTTAGTGAGCTGGAGTTAAAAATGCTTGAGTCTTTGTAATACTACAGCAGGTGAGCTACAGCAAATTCTTGTTTTGGCTTGCTTTTATCCCAGCTCATCCTACTTTCTCCATCCCATTCTAATCTCCCAAGAATTCTGACTAAAATGTTTGCTTCTCCTACTGTAGCTGGCAAATGCTGACACACTGGTGTGCACACGTGCACGGGCAGGGACAACGCGGAGAACAGGAGTTCACATGATGTACCCCATCACACCTTCCCAGTCCTGCTCATATGTCCCTTAGCAAGGACATGAAGGCAGTCAGAGCTTGTATAACTGACTTCTGTCTCCTTCAGACATCAGCTCCATTCCGGATAGTTTAATACTAGCCTGGAACCAGACTAATACTTATTTTCTACTCTGAGTTTACTTGCATAACTTCTACAAAATTATTTTCTTAATAGTACTCACTGCTAAAGGGAACAAAATTCCAGATCTGTTTCATGTGGGTCTTTGGTTTTGTGTGTACTGACAGAACTCTTTCCTAGTGTTGGTAGTTTTGATTATAAAAATAAATTTGTTGTTCCTGATACTGTATCTAAAGATAAGTGAAATGTCCTTATCCTTAGCAATGGTCTGGTGCTGTCACCTATTTCATGTGCCCACTAGTATCTTTTCTTGCTCTTCCTTGTCACCCATGCTATTCAGAGAAATATTATTGATCTATGATAATTAATGTGGGCATAAGCTTCCTGGTTTATGTATTTTTTTTTTAATATATATATATTCAAAGGGTTGTTTGAGGCCAGCTATGTCAAAAATCCCTTAGTGATAACAAGTTTCCATTGCTCTAGTGAGTTAATAATAGCCTACTTAAGTCAGCAGGCGCCAAAATCTTTGCTGTGATGATAGAGAAGTGTATTTCTTTGTAGGACATGAAAAATAAGTCAGATCTGTAAACTGAACAGACTAAGAAAGTGGTAGAGCAAGACAAACAGCATCCACCCTTCCAGTTCACTTTTGTAGCTGTAATGCACTTCAGCACCTAGTGCATTAATCAAATGTTCATGCACTTCATGAACCAGAAAGGGAGGACCTTCCTTAAATCTGCAGTTCAAATGCTGCTGGAATAAATCCTTTGCATCAGGGGAAGGAGCGTGCAGCCTGTTTGCTGTCTCTGAATAGCGACTGCCAGAGCTGAGCTTTCTTCTTCTGGGAACAAATTGGAAGCAGATTGAGGGCAGGATTAATTGTTTGGCTGGTCCATGAGCCTTTGCCTACTGCTTTATTTCCAGAGATGGCCACCACTAACTTCTGTCTTGCATCTAAGACTTCTCTTCCCTGTGTGATGGGGAAGGAACTGGAGGTTGCTTAAGGACAGCCACCAGATTCAGGCTGTGTGAGTTGTTTTACCTCCAAAAGCTTGCCCCAAGCCTCATTCCTTCAAAAAATAAACCTGGAGTTTATAGGATTGTCTGTTTGTACAGCTTCTCTGGCACGTGCAAGGTAAGCCCTGCACTTGCCAGAAATGTGAGGTATGAACCAAACTAATACTTTCATGTGGAGTAAATCTGGTGAGCCAGGAAGTGCAGAGGCTTCAGCAGCCAGCACAGTGTGTCCCACGGGTCCCTGTGGAAAGGACCAGGGCGAGTGGCCATCCTCCATACCCACAGAAATGCTTTGACCCACTTAAAAAGGCTTGGCATCGTTCTGTGCGTGCTGGTGAGTAGGAATGCTGACTCTACCTTCCTGCTGGGCTTATTTAGGAGTGTGTGTAGGCTTGCAATCTGCATCAATGTAACATCAGAACGATTGCAGAATGCAGCTAAATCATTGGTGCCGAGAGAGGTGAGGAGGATGCAGACTATACAATTGTATCACTGTAGATAAGGAAAAGAAGACTGTGTGTTTAAAAATGTGAGAGATTTGGGGTTGGTTTATATGGGTCATGCAACATAAAAATGGATTTTAAATAAGGAAACCTGTCAGAAAGAAGTCACTGTATGACAGGCTTGAAAACCTTGCTATGTACTTTTGCCATGCATTTTTGTTTGGTTTTCTTTTTTTTTTTTCAGTTTTTTAATCTCATTTGAACAAAGTGGATATTAAGAGGTAAAACAGAGGTAACTGAAAAACTCTTATTTTCCTTGCTCTTACTGCCATATGCTCCCTTTCTGTCCTTTTCATTCATCCATTGTTGTAAATTTTGGGAAGTAAAGAATTATTTTGTCTCCTTTTGAAAGCTCAGTGATTTATTGCTTCTAGGTCATTTGGTATATGTTTTGAAATACTTTTTGGTCTGTGAGCTCACAGGAAGTAATTTATAGATTCTTTAGCAGGGCTAAAATATTTTTGCTTAGTATTTCATTAGTTGGGAGAATTGCAAACATAAGCTCTTTTAAAATTACTTTACTTACTCCAATTTACAGCAATGAAACTGGTTTACCTTCTACTGTGTTTTCCTTTTCCTACCAAAATTCCAAATTCTGTCCATGAAAGTTGTTGGGAAGTAAAAATCAAAATACGTTTCTCTCTCTGCTCCCCCTCGGCTTTTCTGAAGGCATGTTCAGGGGCAGCAGTGCCATCTGCTCTGCTGACACAGTCTCAGGGAGTCTCTGGTTTTGGCAAGTTTAATTACTGTATCTGTTATAATTGGACATTTAACTCTGAAGGTGTTTATTGTTATATCAGCTGAGAAAAAGCCAGTTCAAAATTCCACCAGTGTGCGCGTGTCTTCTGAAATCAGCTGATGGTTCATTCTCTTGTAACCTGAACTGTCTGTTACTTTAGAATCAGCTATGAAATATTTTCAAGGTAGATTTTAGTATTTCTTTTATGCCCTGTATGGATGGTGTATGCGTTTTAAGATTTTAATTAAGATTTAATAGTTTCTAAAAAAGAGGAGTAATTTTATGGCTGGTCTAACTGCAGAACACCAGGCACCTTCACCTATTAAATAAATTTAAAATAGTGCTGCATTTACTCTGAGTTTCCCACTGAAAGACCTGTATTGCAGTTAGAAGATAACTTTCCCAGTAATATGGGTAAAGTGAATTGAGATTGAATGTAATAAAAATATTCCACAAATATTACGTCTGTGGGTTTTATTCTGATGTGTCAGGGTTAAAAGTAATGACTTCATAATGCTAAATTCTGTACGTCAATTTAGGGTATTCTGAATTAAATGAATCTGCAAAAAAAAGTCCCTAAACTACTGAATTATATGCTTTGTAATTATATGGTGAATAATTCTCACAGAATCAGCCTGTTCTTCAGATAGCAGATTGGAATAGTTTTCATGAAGTTTGAGAGAACGCTAAAAATCCCTTTTTGACAAATCCCAGTTACTCTTTGCATCCAGAACTGCACGTGGGTTCGGCGACTTCTGTGGTGGCTTTGTTACGTCAGAGAAGAACTTGATGAAACAATAGCTACTCTGTTAGAGACCTGGATTGCTGTGAAATCTGTTCAGAGCAAATCTCCTGAACTGTTTAATAAAGAATAGGATTGTTGAAGGTTTGTTTTCAGCACTGAGGGAGCCATTGAGATGAAGATTCCTATCGTTGCTCGTGGCTCATTTGAGGTTTCCTTCCCGTGAGCGGGAGAATTGACAGAAGGCTTTCTCTGACTGCCCTTTTTTTTCCTTCCCTGCTTCAACAGTTTTTTATTTAAAATAAAACCAGTAATTTTTTGCTGTCAAGCAGTCTATTTTCAGGGCTGTGGCAATATTTTCACTGGAGAAGTCTTTCAATCCAGCAAACTGGAGCTCTTTGGTTTCTTATGGGTCAGGTGAAGCTGGGTAAACTGTTCTGCTTAGAACAGGATCTTCAACATAGCAGAGACACCTTTCGAGCGTGATGGGTCTGTCTGTGTCTGAGCTGGTGACATTCTGTGACAAGAGATGCCCCAATGAATTTGGGAAAAAGAGATAAATGAACCAACTTTTTCTTGTAGGTGAGATGGGTAGTTGTTTCAGAATAATAATGAAGTAGTCCTGACGGAGGCAGCAGGTGAAATATCCTTGCACAAATATTTTCATTTCATTTGTACTGGATTAAACAACAATTAAGATTAAAAGCACAGTCCTCATTTAGAGTGACATACTTCACAGGGATACATTAAAGCACTGTATAAATATCTTTCGGCATTGTGGCAAAATTTGAACCTATTTGTCCTTCTAGTACTGCACGTATCCATACTTTTTGTAGAATTTAGTACAAAAAATTGCTGAGACTGACTGATACTGTGGTTACTGATTGAGGAACGAATTCTGTAGGTGTTTTGTGCATTCTCTGGGCAGACAACACTGTCATTCTTCGTCAGCGAGTCTTTTAAATGTAGTTCATAATACTAGCTGGCTAAATGCTTTGTTTTCTCCCCCCCCTTTTAAAAAACAATACAAAAAACCCCAAACAGAAGTTATAGAAATATATAATTCTAAATTGAAGGGAAAGCCAGTAAATTAAACGCCTGGGGTTTGCTGGAGCCAAGAGTTTAAAGCAAACGTTAGCAAACACATGGCATCAAACTACTTAACTTTTTCTTTTTTCCTCCCATCTGCTTATTTACTTAAAGCTAGCTGAAGTTTTGAAGACTTTCATCAAATGATAAATGTTTCCTTGAGGAACTAAGTTTTGTGCCCTGCTAGTTTTAATACAAAATTGGAAGTGTTTTCTTTAGTAGAGAGACATAACTGTCTTTCAGATAACTCTCCACCCCATACACAATGGCTTAGTTACTCAGCTCATCCTATGATGCACATTTTCAGTGTCATTCAGTTAATTTGTGCTAAGAACAAGTCCAGGTGCTCTGCCTGAAGTGTGTTCCTCAGTGCTTTAAGGGTTTGAAGTGCCTGCTGGAAATCTTTGCAGTGAGAACTAGCACGCATTTTATTTATGACACCTCTTCCCACAGAAAGCTTTCTGAATTCTAAACTCCTTGATATGCATTAATTGGATATTGTATTTATCACAGTTGTTTGGCTTTATTTGGTTTTATTCAATGTATCGAGCATAAACGCGTGAGGCTTTATGAGGCTAGTCTGGAATTTCTGCCTTTCAGCTATAGCTGCAGGAGCCCAGTGCTGGGCCAGGGGTTAGTTGTCTGGGCAGGGATCACAGGTCAGTCCCATGGTGTAGCACGTGTTTGGCTGATGGAGTGGGTTTCTCAGATAAGAGATCCTCTGGTGAATCACAAAAGGAGTATGTGCAGCATGTGTATATATAGTATATAGTTATATAAGAATCAGTAACTTCAAGTTGGAACACTGTCAGTGGACATTTCCTTGAATAGACAAGCTAAAGGATGCTCTTAGTACAGAATGTCTCTTAGAAATGTCTTGAAATTTATCTTGTTGGCTGTGACCTAGACAGATAGGACTCCTCTGTGGCCGTGCTAGCACGACTGTTCCTGCTGCAGAGTTTCTATTGTGTCTGCTTGTTTTCAGGCTTGCTGAAACCTTCCATGTATTTTCTTTTGTTCAGATGGAAAATAAACTTTTTGGAAAATTTGAGGTGGTGGGAAAAGAATATAGAGTCTGTACTGATTTTTACGTAAAGGACAAATAAAATTGGAAGATCTGTTCCCTTAAAAAGTATTGCACTTATTGAACTGCTGTATGATGTAAGCAAGGATTTAAAAGAGGAAATATGAGGTGGTGTAGAAAAGTGATATGACTTCTAAATTTGAAACTCAGGTCTGTGCAATCAGTAACTGAAATCTCTACTATCAGCCTTCCACAGAGGTTGCAGTTTGGAAAATCATTTTTTAATCCAGGTCGGTGTCCTGATTCGGCAGGTCGGGTTTGTTGATAAATTGTCAGCAGGTCTGTGGGTTGGTGTGCGTGTTGCAGGCTCCAGAGTGATGGATTTAGTAAAGTTAGATTTTAGTTTTGTAACAAATATTGTTACAGTATTGTAACTTATTATAAATATTGGAACTAATGAGCTACCAACAATGTACAGTATCACAAAAGAGTAGAAAGAATAAACTGGGATCCCTTTGTACATGGAAAAGTTCAGGATGGTCAGCTATACAATATTTTTATACCTGACATATTTTTATTAATTGAAAATCATGTGAGTCATTTTGAGATCTTGCTGAGCAGGCAGGCTTACTTTCTATAGAGAAAATAATTCAGACCAAGTTTGTTTGGTAAACTTGGAGAATTTCTCAATAGTTTGATAAGGTTTTGCCATACTATTGCACACCAATTGCTGCCCTGCTAAACTTAGTTGTCTTCTTATTTTAGTGTGTTGAATGAGAGGCTCTTAGGAACACTTAAGTGAGCTGAAGGGGGGAGTGGTTGTTTGGGTTTTTTCCTGAGACCTGATCTCATGCTGTACTTTGGTGATTGTTTCCTTTTTTTATTTTTTTTTTTTTGTAACCTGCTATATGCAAAACATTAAATTATAGTTTGTGGTAAAAGTTTCATTCTATGAAAAGCCTTGCTAAAGTTATCCATTATGAATTTCAGTAACGGTAACATTTGCATCTGGAGCAGGTACACTTAGATAATTTCTGTTATTGGGGCTTTGGAGTGCTAAAGCTATTGCTGAATCAAAACCAGCTAATAATGGCTATGGTCAAATTTCCAGCTGCTGTAAAAGGCCATGGGATTATCTTGACATTTATATACTTTCAGAACTCAGACGTAGTTGGGTACGTTCTCTTGAGCTTATAGTTCATCAAATGTTTGTGTAAGTTTTGTTTCAAAGGGCAATTAAAATTATTTCGGCATTTGTGAAACTGTTAAGAGAGAACTTATTTATTTGAAATAGTGTAAAGTATTTCCTTTAATCGTGATCCCAGGGTGACTATATCTCTTCTAGATTATTGAATCAAATCTATGTGCTCTTTGCTTCTTGAAGTTCTTTTCGAAGTACTGAAAGACACAGTGTCTGCTCAGAAGTAGTACAACCAGAATGAGATCTCTGGCATAACCATCTACAACTTAAAGCCTGAGCCACTCAGGGATGAGGAGTTAGGAGGAACTGTAGTACATCTTCCAAAAAGTAAAAGTTAAGGATTATTTTGTGTGTAGACGAGGTTCTGCCAACACTGATTGCTCAGAGGTCTTAATATGGTGAAATTTTTGTAGGTAACTCACCTGTAGGAAAAAGTGAAGGTAGTTCTGGAGTAATATTAATTGTATTAACATCTTTCTTGTAAGTCTTAACTTTTATTTAGCTTGAGAGATTAAAAATGCACAGGAGAGAATTTGGAACGCTAAGGTTTTTTTCAGCAAGTGCCGTTTTGATAGAAAAGAAAGTAAACAGTTGTAAAATAGCTCACTATATGTTGATACCACTTGGCATTTTTTGCCGAAAGGCCCCTGACCCATGTTGCCCATAACCATGGTGTAAAGTACACCTTCTAAAAATACACTGGGAAAACAGAGCACTCAGCAGGGGTCACCCGTTACTGGAAGCAGAGTTTGAGAGGTGCAGTTGTGCATCCTGTACAGATGATGAAAAGATATAATAAGAGTAGGCAATTTTTCTGAAACAGTTGATAACTCCTATTGATTTTGGACTTCTAACTTGATCTCGTATTTTAACTTAATCTTTAGCTGATAAGGAAGTATTTCTTAGAGGTAATTGCTGCAACTAATTTATCCTTAGCAGTGTCCTCACTTCATCTTCCTGTTTCTGGTCGTCACAGGAACATTATGTAATAGTAGTTCTTATTTACATGGAGGGCAATACATCCCATATTTTTAATGTGATTTTTACCTGTTCATGAGAAGTGTCTCTCACTGTCTTATTTTCTTGGTTTGTATTTTCTTTTTTTTTTCTTTTTCCCCTCTCAGCAGAAAGCAAGACCCTGTAATTAGCAAATCCTGTATAAAATCTCCTGCAATAAAGATTAATTAGCATACAGGCATGCTTCTGCGGAGAGTCTAATTTTACCAAATGACAAGTTCCAAGTATGTTTTAATAACATTTAGAGCCTCCTCTACATAAATAGCACAGATGTAGTAGTGCTGTACTGAAAATATTTTCACTGCTGAAGAATAGAGAGAAATCCTTGACAAGTGGTTAAAACTACGTTCTTTGAGAGAAAAATTAATGAATGGTTGGCTGTTTTGTGGGTTTTTAAAAATTGTTTTTATTTTCAGAACTGTTTATTATGAGAAGTGGTGTTGCACATTGTGAGCCAGAGTTCCTTGTCCCCAGCTTTGATCACCACTTAATAATAAAACAATCTTGTGTGGAACAATTGACACAATTGCTTGTGGTTTATATTCCTTGGATTTTAACATCTAGCATGTTATGCCTGTGATAGCTTGCTTGAAGGTATGGTTTTAGCCAGCTGGCTAAAACATCTAAGTATTAAATTACTCCTCTTTGTCTTTTTGTATTCTGGAGGATCTGCAGAGTTTGTATGTGAGCTTAAACTACTGCAGCTCTAAAGCAAAGCTCGGTTTTAAGAAATTAACTATAAAAATACCCGTGTAAAGAGTGGGGACTCGGACAAGCCAAAAGCGGCTTCCAGAACTGGGATTCACATCACCAGGACTAAGACTTAATACTGTTAAGAAGAATTATAAGAGGAGGAAGCTAAAAATTTGGACTACCTACTATATGCAAAAATATGCATGTAGTATGATGTACATATAAATGTACATATACACATTTACAGCACTGCTAATCATCTGATAAAGGTAGAGAAGAAAGAAAGCTGTTTGGTGCCCAGCTCGTGTAGGGCACAGGTGTCCTAGGAAATACCCAGCTCCTTTGTGGAAGGTGATGCACTTCTCTTTTCTTACCAAAGAACTGAGGGGATGCTACTGAAAGCTTAGAGATGAATGTTGAGGACAGCAGAGGAAGAGATCTCTTTCACAAGCATCTTAAGGGTCAGTCACTTTGATCTCCTTCAAAGGAGAAGGGAAAAAAACCACAACAAAAAAACCCCAACAAACAAAAAGTGGGAAAAGCACCATAAATGTAATGGAATCCTTCATAACACCGTGTTTGCATATAATGTCTAATATCCTGCTTTTCCCTTGCTAAGCCTTCTTTCTCTTTTGCAACAGTATTTATTCCTATTTATTTGGAAAGGAGGTAGGACAGTAGCAAATTATGACCTTGGCTATTTATTCTAGGTGTTTAAAGTATTAATTTAAATATAAAATACGTTGTGTGAGTGCTCATTCTGTTGTTTACAGCTGCCTTGCCCTGTCATGATTCCTCCATGTGGGTTGTGCATCTCTTTCTCCTTCTTTCTGTCGTGGGAAATACCTTTACCCTGCAACTTCCTCTCTTCCTTGGAAGAGACTGGTGGCCTTCTTAATGTGAAGACAGAATCTGGAGCAGCAGTTTTTTGCTGTCTTGTCAGATTCATAGTCAAATTCACTCACACAAAATATTGGAAGGCGATCATGATGAATAATGTGGGAGAGATCTGCTGAGTCTGGGAAATGTTTTGAAAGAGGGTGGGCAGTTAAGGAGCAGTTTTCCAGGTGCCTATATTAAAACTAGCTAGTACATTCTTGTAATAATTTCTCTGTATTATCTGAAACTGGTGAAGTTGCAGTGAGTGAAAAACATATCCATCTTCACTGAATCTTCTCTTATAATAGATCTGAAAAAAAATTAAATCCTAATTTCTTCATAGCTTTCACAAACCCCTGCTCAGATACCTGTGAATAATATCTGTCAATGTTTTTTTCTCCTTGTTGTAAAATAAAACAGATATGAAATTTATCAAATTTTTCTAAAGGTAAAATGTAAATGTAGAACATTGCTGTTAGCAATGAAGTAATTTTAACATAATCTTAATAAGGATTTAAAGCAATATTGCATAACATGCAAATTAGCATTCCAAGATTTTTCATGTTTTTAATTACTAAAAATCATGTCTAGTTCCTTTCCCAATGTATTGCTGAAACTTGATGTAGATATTGTACATTAGGATATTGTTTAGCATGTGATCTTAAGATTATCATGCACGATAATGTGGTTGCTTAAAGCAACTGAAATGAAATTAATGTCCAGCTATTTGAATAGGGAAGCATTTGAACATCCTTGATTTCATGTTTCACAGGATGTTTCAAGTCTAAGCTTAAAACACAGTTCAGAGATGCCAATTTATGACTTATTTATTGCTACTAGAAAAGATTGCCAGTGTTGTTAGAAAGCTTCCTTACCCACAATTTCAAGATTAACATTTTACTTTATTGAAGAGGGAAAAAGATGAAATTACTCTTATCTAAGTGTAGTGCAATTACTTTAAAAAAAATAACTGATTATTTTTCTTAACAAGATAGGTCACAAGTGTAATTTTTTTTTATATATCTCTTTATTTGCATATTAAAAGCTTTTGCTATTTGAATGTTAGCTTTGAAAAATACTGCTTTGGATTTTAAGGGAATTGTGTATAAGTTACATAATGATTCTGGTTATCTCAACTTCTGGAGAGATATGTTGGGATGTTTTTATAGAGTCATATATGGTTTAAAGGTTTTTGAGACAGCAAACCCCTCTTATTCTAACTCTTTTTCCTTTAGAAGCATTTTTCATTGCAAAGGCTTATGATTTGTATTTTATAATGCTGTTATGCTTTTTGTTTTTCAGTCCCAGAAATCCTGGATAGAAAATACTTTCACGAAGAGGGAGTGTGTGTACATTATACCAAGTTCAAAAGACCCCCACAGGTAAACATGAAATGATGCAAGAACTCATTGCTGCTCTTTAAAATTAAAAAAGTCAGTATTGTAAAGAATGTTGGACTAACTGCTTTATCTGTAAGAAATTCTGTCTTGAGTTCGTGCTTTCATGATCAGGATTTTTAAGCTTCATATATTTAAGAGCAGCTGAGAAACCTTTTCTTCTGAGGTTGAGAAAACTTCTGTTTCAGTCTTTTCCATAAAAAAACCCCTTACGAATCTCTTTTGTTCTTTTGGGGCAGTGTTATTTTTCATTTAAGAACCTTGTTTCTAAACAGAAAAAGAACTAAGTAAATGCTGTAGAAATTTTAAGTTATTGTAAATAATTCACCATGTTCCTTTGAAACCATGTGACACGAGAAGCTTTTAGAATTTATAGCCATGATTGTAGAACATGGAAAAATTGCAAATGAAAACCAAGTAATTAGGAAGCTGTTAAAATTTCCAGAGCATTTAACAAGGAACAAAATGGTCTTCAACATTTGCCCTTTTACCAGTTTGTAGCTTACAAGGGACTTTAAAACTTTCCCACCAGCTTCTGCCCTTCAGTTTCTAAAAATTGCCTCCTCTTGTTGGTGAATTGCTCACCGTTGTTTGTGAGTTATGCATAAATTAATCAAATGTAGACAGGATTATTTAGTATGTGTTGATATTTAGCTTTTAATATAGACAATTATAATTTAATAATTTTTAGAGAAGATCTAAAAAGCTACAGGTCAGTATTAAAAGCATAAATGATTAATAGTAGTGCAACTTTTACAGAGGACAAAACTTAAAAATTGTTTATGCACAACATCTGAGTACAATTGAAGACTTCTGTCTGACATCTGTATTTGTACACTTTTGCGTGCTGGCTCTTAACCATAATTGGTTAACAGCTGCTTATGAAAGCAGTGATACAAATTTGTCTGCTATGCTAATTTTAGATGTTAAGAAAGCTGTTAGCAGGAAAACATGGAAAATGTTTAAGATGAAAGATGAGAGAAATTACATAATGAATGGTATATAAAGAAACTACTGTATAAAATACAGACAAGTTACCATGTTGAAAATGGACAAATTTAGGCATCATGTTTTCCATTTGTTGGAGTTCCCTTTCGTTCAGGAATATTTCTGTAAGCACATAAAGTGATGTGAGTGGTCGTGTGTCCTGTCCCATCCCATCCCATCCGTGTCCCTCCTTCCCCTGCCCTTGAAATCGAAACTGAGCTTAACTCACATCTTTAAATATTTCTTACAGATGCCTTCCAGGATGTCAGATTTGTCAGCAACTTGTCAGGTAAGAGTTCTTTGTAATTAAAGTATTTATGAATATTTTTCCATTAAATAAGTGCTTTCATAGTAGGGTTTTTAAAAGTTTTGATCAGTATTATGAATGACAAGTTGGTGAAAGGTTAGATATAAAATAAATTTAACTAATGTTTAAAGAACTGTCTGCAATATGTTGATCACAAATTTATGAATGTTATATAATTTTTTTGACTTCAAAGAATCATTTTTTTCTGGCCTCCAGCTTGCTATCTCAGTGAGCGTCAATAATTTCCATAAAAATATGTATTGTAATTACTTATTGCCATAAATATTTATGGCAACAGGGCTTACTCTGGAAAAGAGGTTTTTCTAATATTTAGGATCTTTGCTTTCTAAATCTAGTCTATTTCTGTTATAGACCAAAGAAGTTCCTCTCTTTTATTTTCTAATAGTAGTATTTACCGAAGTGTTGTACGTTGTGTGGTTGGGTGCAGGTGCTGCTGTGGCCGCTTGGTCAGACAACATGCTTGTTTTACCGCGAGTCTGGCTATGAAATACTCGGATGTGAAGCTGGGTGAAAACAGTAATCAGGAAATAGAGGAGTGGTCAGTGGAAAAACATACGGAACAGACCCCTACGGATGCTTACGGTGTCATCAACTTTCAAGGGGGATCTCATTCTTACAGGGCTAAGGCATGTATGACATTTTGTTGTTTGTATGTTTTTTTTTGTTACTCTAACTGTGTTGATATTCCAGATGCTCCGTTCAACTTCTGAAATTGTAGGCTGAAATATTATCACCCATTTTGTGACAAACCAGTTCCTTCTTCTGTGCTAGCATTTTTTGTTGTGGTCTGAACTCTTCCTGATTTTCATTTTTTAAGAATTATTTTTCATAACTGAAGTTGCTCAGATATATCAGAATTAGTTGTAGTCAAGTACAAGCTTACCTTCAAATTGTGAATGGTAATAAGAATTCATAAATACTTCAGCAAAACATTGCATTAAGAACTAAGTGTTACCATTTCATACTTCATGAAAATACAGCATAACAACACTTAGATTTTTATAGGACCTGTTAAGTAATACCTGCTATCTTAACCCTCTATCCATCATTTTCAGAATCTTAAAAAAATTTATTTAAAATTAATGACAGATGTGGAATATGCTTCTTTAGTAGATTTTTTGAAAGTCATTAAAGCATAATCGTACTGATCAGAATAACGGAGTTGTTGGGGAGAGGGGATTAGTTAAAAGCAAAGATACCAATAAATCAAAGTTTTGGAAACCAGTTCTTAATTCACAAGTGCACATGTACTGGAGAGGCTAGAAAATCGGAAATTCTGACAGATGCTTCACAGCCGTTTCGTAAAGGATTTTTAGTTGTGGTAGAAATTATTTAATGCTTATGCAATTGTAGGCTACAAGGGGTTCTTGTACAGTGTGGCTCCTGTGGCGAAGCTGAAGTGCTTTTGAGGGAGCTGTGTTCTTTCTGCAGAAGCCCTGAGGACAGTCCAGTGCTGTAAGTCAGACCATCTCTGAAATGGGAAGGGCCCTTAGCAGAGTTCTTTCATGTTGGTAATAGCAGTGTATGGGTTCCTCTGTATTCTTAGTATAGCTTAAAATTGCTGTGAACCCTTTCCTAGGAGCACAGAAATAGCAGCTGCCCACACTCCTTCTGCAGAGTGCAAGTGGGGTTGCTCAAACCAGTTAAATGGAGTAGTGGTGTTTTTTTTATTTAAAACTTGATTCAGGAAGGGTTTCATTTCTGCATACTATCGAATAGCTTGTATTGAAAATGTGGCAGTATTTTAGCTAATCAACCATCTACTTAATCTTATGTTAAAGATGACAAGTAAGAAAGCTGCCCGTTTTGAGGTTTTCTATTAAAAAATGTAGGTTTTCTTCCTGCCAGGAGCAGGGGAGGGAAACCAAGCAACTGTCTGGAAAAGTCTTTGCAGGGGACATGAAATCCTCTCCCCAGTAGATGGCAGAACTTTTATAAATGCTTCTGAATTTCATCTAATTTAGAGATCGTCCAGTGCTCTCATAAAGACTCATTTTTCCAAGTCCCTGTGCCAGTAGGATGGAATACCAAGATCTTTCTGCAATGGTTCCTTTTCCAAAACTTGCTTTCCAAACTATTAACTGTCTTGTCCTCAACTCTAGAGTGAAGGCAGCTTGTTCATTTATTGCAGCTACTGTGTG
Source organism: Cephalopterus ornatus (assembly GCA_013396775.1). Classification (NCBI taxonomy): domain Eukaryota; kingdom Metazoa; phylum Chordata; class Aves; order Passeriformes; family Cotingidae; genus Cephalopterus; species Cephalopterus ornatus. Next base: position 216,347 of record VZRE01012328.1, on the reverse strand, counting down.
GTTTGTGAAAGTGAATTACATTTTCCACAGCCAGGAATAGGATAATATATTCTGAAATATGCCCTCATTCTTCTTTTCACACATTGGAACCTTTTAACTCTCTTCTTGTGCCTGCAGTATGTGCGACTGTCATATGACACTAAACCTGAAGCTATTTTGCAACTTATGCTTAAAGAATGGCAGATGGAGTTGCCAAAGCTTGTTATATCTGTACACGGGGGCATGCAGAAATTCGAACTTCACCCACGCATCAAACAGTTGCTTGGCAAAGGTCTTATCAAAGCCGCAGTAACAACAGGAGCCTGGATTATAACTGGAGGAGTGAACACAGGTAAAGGACTGCAAAAGAATGTGCACAGTTAACTGGATTATGGTATATAAGAGCCAAAAGATTTAATGGATGCATAGCTTCCTCTGAAAGTAAATTTGAGTGAGTTTGGTCAGGTGAAATTAAAATAAATGTTGAACATGTATAGTTGGAAGTGGGCTGCTGTTTTGTCTTGCAAAGAGAAATAAAGTATTGAGGAGTTGTTGGGTTTTGGGGCTTTGTTTTTGGCTTTTTTGTTTATTTGTTTGGTTGTTTGTTTTCTAGATTTTGTTTCTGAAACTACAAGAGGAAAACCTTAATGTGATTAAAAACATGTACAGTAGCATACTGTAACCTCTCTATTTCTTATTAGGCTAATTTTAATTTTGTTGAATTGTTTTGTTTCCTTCTAGTAGATGTAGTATGGTGTTTTTTCTTTGCTGGTGTGTCAAGTAAGTGCCAGGATCCCTAAAGGCCGAATTACCAAAATAAAACAGTTAAAGGTCCAGTTACCTTAATAAAACAGTTGTATTTCTTAATTTCTTAGTAAGGTGCAGCATTCAATACCTTGGAATCTTTTTATGCACAAACAGGTGTTGCAAAACATGTTGGGGATGCTCTAAGAGAACATGCTTCCAGATCATCTCGAAAGATTTGCACTATTGGGATTGCTCCGTGGGGAGTGATTGAAAACAGAAATGACCTTGTTGGAAGAGATGTAAGGATGAATTACCTAATTGAAATAATGATTTACCTGATGTATTTTTTGACAAATCTGCTCAAGCATCTTTTTTTCCTTTGCTTTGCATCATTGGAATACTTGCTTTACTGTGAAGATACACTGACATCTGTGACTTACGCAAGATCATTGTTTACACATAATTGCAAAATGCAAACGTGCTACAGGAGGAGCTTGTTCTTAAGTATTTAATACTTTTTTTTTTCCTCACCTACTGATATTTAATCAAATTACAAAAATGATAAAATATTACAGACAATTCACATTTAGAGAGGATGTTAAGTTGAAAAATTTTGATGTGGAGTCTTCAGTGCTACTGTTTGCCAGAGCAGTCACAAGTTTTCCCCAAAGACATCTTTTCAAAGGATCTCTTCTGTTATCCCTCAGAACAGCTTCCTTTAGTGATATCGTTATCTGCTTCCCTGCTCAAAGTTCAGAGCTACAGCTCTTGGTGTATTCTGACCCAAGACAGGCTTTTATGTGTCAGTGCTTCTCCCTGAGCCACCACTTCTTGTGTCTAGACAAAAAGTTAAGTTTCACAGAAACAAGTATGAATCTTCACAAGTAAAAGCCGTTGTTGTGTGCTTATACTTAGGTGGTTGCTCCCTATCAAACCTTGTTAAATCCATTAAGTAAACTAAACGTCCTAAATAACCTCCATTCCCATTTCATTCTGGTGGATGATGGAACAGTTGGAAAGTATGGAGCAGAAGTTAAATTGCGAAGAGAACTGGAAAAAACTATTAATTTGCAACGGATCCATGCAAGTAAGTAATTCTGCTGCCTGAGAGTTGAGTGTTACTGTGCTTTAATGAAAAAGTTACTAGCACCTAACATCTGAATGACAAAAAGTAGAAAAATTAAGTCTTTTGTTTATGTTTGAAATCTGAACTTGCAAATTTCAACAGCTGCTTTGGACCCTAGAAATTGCTGGTAGATTTATGGTTTCTCTGGAAGCAGTGAGGAGAGTCTTTTGAATATGGTTGTCTATTTACTTTGATAAAGCAAGTGTAAGTCAGTTCAGGTCTTGGTACGTTGTCAGACCTTACTGGTCTGATTGATTCATGGTTTTGATACCATTCACTTGCAGTTTCACAATAGGGCAGTAAAACATCTGCTTGTGCAAAGAAGCCATGACTTATTTTTGGGTGTTTTCCCAATCATGGAACAACGTGTGTTTGACTCTTCTAGGAATGCTTCTGCAATGTTTCACATCAGCAAAGGGTGTTCATGTACCCATGTTCAAGTTGTATCTGTGTTGTCATATTTGGAGACTATTTGGGGGAAGTTAGGAGTTCCACAAACAAAAATTTTTTAGTTTTCTGCGTCGGTTCATGAGTATTTCTGTGAACAATCTCCTCTGTTCTGTAGACGGTATTCCAATGTATTTACCAGTTTTGCGGTGCTTTCCTCCCAGCCACAAGTAGAAACAGTGCTTGAAACCATGCATTAACAACAGTTAACATGCCTGGCAGGCAGCGTTTTAATTTTTATTCAATGGAAGGGACAAACTTGATTTATTAAATGTGTAAAATCAGTCTTAGCATTCCCTGTACACCTACAACATTGTCTGGATTTCATTACTTATTTGCAACTTTCCAGGAATTGGCCAAGGTGTGCCTGTGGTGGCACTTGTGTTCGAAGGGGGCCCCAATGTCATCCTCACAGTTTTAGACTTCCTTCAGGAAAGTCCCCCGGTGCCGGTGGTGGTGTGTGAAGGAACTGGTAGAGCTGCAGACATCCTGGCCTATGTTCACAAGCAAACAGAGGAGGGAGGGTAAGTCCCAGCACTGCCAGCCAAACTATGGCATATGTAGGTGGGTTTTGAGATCATTTCCTAATGAATTTGTACAAAAGTTTTTTCCGTTTAGTGCAGAGAACACTTGGCTGTTTCAAATAATAAGAGGGATGTGGTCAGGCTCCACAATACTTAGTGATTTCTAGTTAGTTGTCAACCTTGCATGAATCCTTAAAACATACTGGGTCCTTGTTGCAGGGGCTGCCTCTGGAGGCAGGGATCTGATGTAACTATAAACCAAACAGCTTTGTCCATGATAAGATCAGAAGCAGGTATTATTCAGAGAAGTGAGTGTCAAAGTCTTTTAGTTGAGGGTGTCTCAGAACTCAATATGAGAAGGAAAGAGAGAAAGAGTTGAGTTACTTTTATGAGGCAGTAGCAGAAAATCGTAGATTAAGCAACCTATACTTTCTAAAGGTTACCCAAGGTTTTGCCACAGAAACAGTGATAACCTTATAGATAGCAGGACTTCGAATGGACATGTTGAAACTAATTAAATGCATTGTTGTTCTTACTGTTCAGGTATAAAACAATTGCTTTTCTGTTTGTTTGTTTGTTTGTTTCAATCTCAGGAATGTTCCTGAGGGTGCTGAGCCTGAAATCATTTCAACCATCAAAAAGACATTTAACTTTGGTCAAAGTGAAGCAGTTCATTTATTTCAGACACTGATGGAATGCATGAAAAAAAAAGAACTTGTAAGTAGATCTAGCCATAAAACTTTCTATGCAAGGTGCATGCATTTATGGGTATATGATATTATTTTTTGTTTCCTTTCTCTTGTATCTTTTAGCTATGGATACTAACAAAAGTGTACTATCTCTGCATATGTAAAACAAAATCATTTCATAGAGTTTTATATGTAGTTCAGGGACTGATGTCTCATTTAAACATCATATTATGCTGGTTTAAAATTACCAAATTCAGCTAAACCTGTTTGCTGGCAGGTTAATCTCCATCTAGAATGAACTGGAGAGGTAAACAGGGTGCTGTGTTATAGACAAGAGAGTATTGTAATCACAGTCAGAAGAGATGTTCAAATCGATTGAAGAGTGTGAAGGATTTGTGCCCTGCCTTTACTTGTAATGGATTGTCTGGTGTGGCACCCAGTTAGGAAAACAAAACAAAGGAGTGCACACTAAATGCACACTTAAATCAAGCATAGCAGGCTTAAATTGCATCAAAGACAAGGTGTCTTTTATGTCAGGAATTGAAATAGATTAAAAAAGACTGGAGCTAATCACCTTTGCCCGAAAATAACTTCAAAATATGTTTTCCTCATTTTTCCCATTTGGACAGATTACAGTTTTTCATATTGGGTCAGACGAGCATCAGGACATTGATGTTGCAATACTTACAGCATTGTTAAAAGGTGAGACTTAATTTTAACAGCATTTGGAACCTCTGGCTGTTATTATTTAGTCTTTATCTGATGGATTATTTATATGATAGTAGAGCCAGTAGGAATCCTTAGTTTTTAAACAAAAAAAGTATTTATTGTGTTTTCTCATTGTGTAATACCATAATGTGACGTAAGTGATAAAATATGGTGTGTAACTTTGTAGTGGACTGCTTGATTTGGTCTTTTTAGGAAGCAAGAATGTTTATTAGCTTGTAATTTAATTAATTTTAAATTTTCTTTTATGTGTTTGCTTCTAAAGGCACGAATGCATCTGCATTTGACCAGCTTGTTCTAACACTTGCGTGGGACAGAGTTGACATAGCCAAAAATCACGTTTTTGTTTATGGGCAACAATGGCTGGTATGTAATGGTCTGGATTAAGCAGAATGATAATTACGATGATTTCTAAAAGAGAAGCGCAGTTTACTGTAAAGAATGAGTCTTTTGACTTTTGTAGAGAGAAATTGTAGAATACTGACATATTTATTTGTGCATACTGCATAGTCTTAACGGCTGTTTAGCTGTTATGTATTTGAAAATGGTTCAAAAATTTTAGGAATGTGCTAAGTCTCCTAAATAACTAGCCGAGCAAAGACATTACAAAAGGTGGAAGCTGAATTCATGGTAGTCAGATGCTCTTTATTCCTTGCAGCTGTGTGGTCATAGGAAGTTCTTAAGCAGCATCTACTAAAATGCACTATTGGGAGCACTGCAGTGTCTTTTGATAGGGGGACAAAAATGTCTGTTTCTTGCAGTTTGAAAATTAGTTTAAAAACTACGTGGTGGCTCTTGCCTTTTCCCCTTATTACTGTAAAAATGAAACACAAACTTACTGAGTGTGCAGTCAGAAGTACGTACTGGTAAGGCTTATTGACTGAAATGGTGGTTCCATCCATTTGTCTTGGAAGCAGATTGTACTTTAGGTGTTTTATGTCTTTGTGCTTTATCCAATATCAGTCTATGAGAACAGCTTAACTGTGTTAAACTGAATGTCTGTTTAGTCCCATGTACTGTCTCACTGGGAGATACCTATGAAACAGTTAAAGTCTGCAGAATATTCTCTCATCCTGCGATTGTGTGAAATTCAGGGGATATTCTGAACCAAAGGTGACATCTTTATAGACATGTAAGGTTTCTACAGCCCTGTAAATGAATGAGACTGACACATTATCTGGGTGCACTTTTGTGATGCCCTGTTTTACTGGCTCTCTCCAGGCTCTACCTTGTTGCTTATTTGTTGTAGGTTGGCTCCCTGGAACAGGCGATGTTGGATGCTCTTGTGATGGATAGGGTCGCATTTGTGAAACTTCTGATTGAAAATGGAGTAAGCATGCACAAATTTCTTACAATTCCCAGGCTGGAAGAACTTTATAACACAGTAAGTAAATGACTACTTTGTAAGCCACTTTTAGAACAGTTTTTTTAGTTGCTCAGGACGTTGCATACTGGGTTGTGTGCACCAGGTTTGTGCAGCCCTGTTGTGGAACTCGTGAAACATGTAAAACTCCCCAACAAGGGGGAAGAGAACAAGAGAAAGATAGATGGGTGAAACTTGTGCACAAAATATGGCTGCCTATAGCAGTCAGCATTATCACAAGAGTTGTAAAAATAGTTTAATTTGTGAACCTGCGTAGTTGTAAATATTACTTAGAAAAATTTTGTTGCTTTAGGTGTTGATTTAAGAATTTAAGGAAGTTTTGTATAACACTGAAGTGTTCCACCAAAAATTAGCTAATGTAGTAGTACACATGTACTAGTGAGTAGTATACATATATGGTTTAGGCTTGCATTGACAGTCTCATTATCTGCTTTTGACAAAGGAAAAAAAAAAGAATGAATTCTTTAGCCAATAGAGCTCTGTAAAGGAGCCCATGTGATAAGGTTTTTTTAATAATTGTATTTTTAATTATTTTTAAAGAAGTAATTAAATAATTAAATTCAAATACTCAAATTAAATAATTAAATAATCGATGTTTAAAAACAAATAATACGGTGTTGCTTTTACACTTTTACTTGATATGCTTTTGATAGAGTTCTGTGTGGGAGATGGGGCTAACTGTATGTCTGAAAGTATAACAGTTCATGCACTCACAGGAAATCAGAGAAGGAATTAAAATCCACTTGAGTAAAAGGTGGAATGTTCAGACTGAAATTTAAGACGTAAGGGAGCCTTTACAATGGATCCTGCAATACTGTAAACAGGAGTATCAGTCTGTGTTCCTGCAAATTCATTCTGCTTTTTGTGTTCTGGTTTTGTTGGGGTTTTATTGTTTGGTTGGTTTTTTCCCCACCTTTTTCCTTTTTTGGACAAACCGTGGGTGTAATATTATACCCCAAACTAAAACTGAAGTAAAATGCAGCAAAAAAGAAAATAGTCTATAGCTACTACAATGCTTTGATGTATTTGCATCTGTTGCATTTCTCTTTGTTTAAAAGCTAGGGATTTTTTAATTTGAGCAAAATGCAAGTATTTTGCTTGTACTGTAATTTTCTTGTGTTGCCACTGCACGCCAATTTCTCGTTCCAAACTTTTCTCCTCTCTCTATTTTTAAAGAAACAAGGCCCAACTAACCCAACACTCTTTCATCTTGTTCGAGACGTCAAACAGGTATGCTGTAAATGTACAAATCTGTCAAACCAGCCATGGTAGTTTTATGATAATTTCTTGTACTTTTATGTCCATTTGATCTGTAGTTTATTAATTAGGTTTTATTGTAAGTAATAAGTTACCTCTTCAGACGTTTGGTTGTTTACAATACTTGCTATTGTATGCTTGGTGCTCTGCTGCCTGAAAGATGTTAAACCTGAAGCATGTTCTCTTCATCTTCCTTTTGAAAATGCATGTTCTTCCTTCTTTAGGGGGATGGAAAGCTGATACTCTCAGCTGGGAGTACTTTTGTTAAAACAATAGACAAAAAAACTGTACCTCCCCCGTGCCACCAAGGGAATAAACATCTATCCTGCCAGGGGAGATTGTATAGAACAGAAGCTGTAACCTGGTTTTTCTTTGAAAATAATAACTATTGACCCATGTAGATGTTTTTTTCATTTTTGTCTTGATGTGGGGTTTTTTTTAATAATGAAATTTTGTTTGTTATTTACAGCTGTGGTAGAACATGTAGAAACACTTTAAGCAAGCTTAAGATTATAATTTGAAAAACTAAAAAAATATCATTTGTATTCCTAGGGAAATCTTCCTCCAGGATATAAAATCAACCTGATTGATGTGGGATTAGTTATTGAATATCTGATGGGAGGAACCTATAGGTGCACCTATACAAGGAAACGCTTCAGAGCAATATACAACAGTCTCAGTGGGAACAATCGGGTACGTGGCAGTGGGGTAATGGGACGTATGTTCTCAATTAAAAAACCCCAAACCTATGTGTGTTTTGGAGAAAAACTGGGTCCGTGTTGTTTTGTTGCTCCTTTCAACAGATGGTTCCTTTCAAGGCAGTAGTAAGGCCCGTGAGGGCAGCTGAGAGCTGGTTTCGGACTGAGGGCAAACAAAAGGTCTTGTTCTCCTGCTCCATATTCTAGCACATCCTTATGCTTTCTCTATGATTCCCTATTTTCCTACTTATAGGGGAAAAATGGATACTAAACGTGCAGATTATATAGGGCTTGAGATGCAGACACCTTAGCTCCTTGTGTAAGCTACACTAAACAACAAGTGTAACTCCCTATTTGGTGACTTTTAAAAATAATGAAAACAAACAAGAAACCGTGTTAAATATCCAGTGAAAATTCTGGTTGTGCCATCATATAAGTTCATTAATGTTTCAGTAACTGGACACCTCCTTATCCCTGGTACAGAGATCTAGTCGAAATCCTTCAAGTGCCACTCCTCAGATGTGTAAAAGCCACGAGTCTTTTGGTAACAGGGCAGACAAGAAGGAAAAAATGCGCCATAATCATTTCATCAAGACAGCACAGCCATACAAACCAAAGGTATGCATGTGTGAGGGGAGCACGGTGGGGACTGATTTCAAGCAGCTAAGGTTGGAAGGTTGAAATCCAAGTGCTCACTGAAATGTGAGTAGCAGCAATTGCACTGAGTTTGGTAAAGCTGCAATTTCAGCTTTTGTACTCGTTTCTAAACAATAGCTGTTTTACTGGATTGTGTGAGGAGTGGTTCTCTTTCAGTACAGTTCTGGGTAAGCTTTGATATGTTAGGGACCAAGAAGCTTATCTTTGACACAGTTCTAGCAATGAGGGAGGGGGACTCAGCAGATTCAGGGCAAGATTTGACCGTGTGTTACTACTATAAGCAGTTGCCATGAGTTGCCTCATTTGTATGTAGGCATATTAGTTACTGCTTTTCTTTTCATCTCTAATTCAAAGTAGCTCAGTCTCACAGTTATTAAAATGATTTGGACTCAACTGAAGTTTTCAAACAAAAGTTCCAGCTGCTTTTCAAGTCTCCAGAAATTCCTTTATTCTTTTTATAATTATATATAATTTGATATTGGATCACTCAGCATTTTATTTCAAGTTTATGCAACCACCGAGTATAGAGACTTAGAAATGTAACTTCCTGCTTTTATTTCAAAGATTGACACTGGTGCAGAAGAGGGAAAAAAGAAAAGAACCAAAGATGAAATAGTAGACATAGATGATCCTGAAACGAGACGTTTTGCTTATCCTCTCAACGAGTTGCTGTTGTGGGCAGTGTTAATGAAGAGGCAGAAAATGGCTCTTTTCTTCTGGCAGCACGGCGAGGAGTCCATGGCAAAAGCTTTGGTTGCTTGCAAAGTGTATCGTTCAATGGCATATGAAGCAAAACAAAGTGACCTTGTTGATGATACTTCAGAAGAACTGAAACAGTATTCCAAGTAAATGACGTTTATATTGTTCAAAATATTTTCTTGGCATTTGCAATAAAAGTAGTGGACTATATATGAACAAAACAAACTGTTCTATTAGCACACTTGGAGACAATTCCTTTTTGCAAAAAAGAATTAAGTGGCACTCTAGTAGAAGTTTTATATTAGATATTGCTCTCTCTTGAGAGCTGTTTCAAGTCTTTATAGTTGAATTAAATGAACAATGAATGTGCCATTTACTTCTATGTAATTTCTATGCATGTTTTAATAGCTGTTTGTAGCATGCATATGTTTTTAATAGAAACCACAGATTGACGTGTTATAGTTACAAATTACAATGTGTCTGCACAGAAGGGACAAATAATAGTCCTTTCAAGTTGTACTATTGGGAATTTGTACAGGAAAATTCATGCTAAACTCAAGGTCGTTTCTGTGGATTCTATATTTCGTTTTGTTGGTTTTTGTTCATTCTAGTGAGTTTGGCCAGCTGGCAGTTGAGCTGTTAGAACAGTCCTTCCGGCAAGATGAGACTATGGCCATGAAATTATTAACCTATGAGCTTAAAAACTGGAGCAACTCCACCTGTCTGAAGTTGGCAGTGTCATCCAGGCTCCGTCCCTTTGTAGCACACACTTGTACACAGATGTTGTTATCGGATATGTGGATGGGAAGGCTGAACATGAGGAAGAATTCATGGTACAAAGTAAGTGTTGTCACGATTTATTGGTGTAAAAAGGGTCAATGGAGTTTATGATTAAAGGGAAAGAAATATGTGTTTAAATGCTATTAGTATAAAGCTTCCACAACTATAGCTTACATTAATAAATCCTGTAAACCCGTCTCCTGTAACATGATCAAAACTGGAAGTATTTGTTGTAAACTCTTCTTTTGACACTCTATTATCTTTTCAAATAAGGTACAGAAATATAGAAGGCAAAAACCAGGCAAGTAGCCTTTAATCAGAGGCTTAAAGAGATCATGTGAATACTAATCCACTACTAAAAACGAAGTAGTAACAAACCTTAACAGACGGAAAACCCGCTGTAAGACTGTAGTTTTGTGCATTTTGGCTTTTTACAGGGAGCACATAATTCCTATTTTGGAGGAACTGAGCAAAAGCAGGGCACAGAACAAAACAAGGGTAGGCAAATCGGGAACAGGTTTTCCAGTGGTGGCCTTTGTGATATAGATCAATTGAACCAAAATGGGAGTTGCATATTTCTTTGAGATGGTGTGCCAAAACCTAATTGTTGCTAGAAATAGAATGAAATAAAACTTTCCTACAAAATATCTACAAGCATCATTTAACTTGTGACCTACTAAAATCTTGTTTGATAACTGATTAACCATTTTCTTGCTTGCTTTGTAATGTGCTAATGACAGTAAATAGCTTTCACTTACTCTCTTCATCTATACTTTAGCCCATTTTTCTGCCATAAATTGAAAAAACAACCCCAAACCAAACACACACCACTCCTCTCTCCCCCCCTCAAATCCCAACCTTGTGTATGCATTTAAAATACACCTTAACCGTACACAGCTCCAGAGTTTCTGGGTGTGGATTAAAGAACAGAGTGTGAACAGAACATCTCTATCTTCAGTCTTGGAGTAGATTCTTTCTAGTAGCTTTCAGTTTTGGAATTTATTGGTTTTTTCCCATTTCCTCTATGTTCAAGTCAAGAAACACTCTGTATATGTGATCTTAGGCTGTTAAGTGTATGTACAAGTAGTAACAACTAATTATTTTATACATTTTTCCCCCTCAGTAACAAGCAAGTGAAATTCAAATTATATATTTTCAGAGGATATTCTGTTTGTTGGTGTATTCTGATACTTTATTGTAGCTGTGAACTGTTTGCACTTAGTCTTCATCTCTTCCAGGTGATTCTGAGTATTTTACTCCCTCCTGCTATACTGCTGTTGGAATATAAGACCAAGGCTGAAATGTCACACATTCCTCAGTCTCAAGATGCACATCAAATGGCAATGGATGACAGTGAAATCAACTTCCAGACTGTAGCAGATGAAATACCTATGGTAATGTGGGGCAGGGGGAGGTATTAAAGCAATATTCCTAACTTAAATAGTTACATTTTGAAGTCAAAGCAAGAGTTGAAATGAGTGTCAAAAGGCATGTGTTTCTGTGTGTGAAGTTAACAGTCCTTTCATTTTAGGAGGTTTTTAAAGAAGTAAAGGTCTTGGACAGTTCTTTGGAAAAGCATGATATGGAGACTCCAGCAAAACCTAAAAGACTCCCAATTACACAGAAGTTTTATGCATTTTATCATGCTCCAATTGTGAAATTTTGGTTTAATACGGTGAGTTTTTTTCTGTGTGGTGTGTATTTCATTTGAAAATGTAACACAGGTTACGTTTTGGTTTTTTCCCAGCACGTAGCTCTGACTGAATTAAAGGTTAAGCAATAACCCAAAAAAACAAAGCCAAAAAACCCCTTACCTTGGTAAGCTGGAAACGAGAAGTACTTGATTTTGAAAAACTGCATATGCACATGCCGTGCCCTGTGGTTTGGGTTTTTTTGAAGTTCATGGTGTTGGCTTTAGAAATACCTTTTTTTAATTTTCTTTTTTTTTTTTTTTTTTAAGCTAAGAGAGTAATTAGCATGAACGTTTTATTCTGGTCCGAGTAATTAATTTCATCAGTTGCTAGCAGGAGTTTTATAACCATTTATTGGGCTGAAGTGCTCATGCACCGCTTTGTTTCAATTACTGTAATAGAAATGCTAGAATTTATGCTAAAGGAAAATAGCTGTAATAAGAGCAAAGCTTTGCTAACAATAAATAGCTCGTTACAACTATTTTTCCTCTTCTAAGATGAAAATGTTTCTATCCCCTTATAAATAGTAACTTGTCTGCTTAAAGGGGTGAATACAGTCCTGTAATCCTATTTGAAGCTTTTGTTGTGTACCACATCAAAAGGTTCCATGCACATCTATAAAGAACCCTTCAGTAATTATATGTATAATATTTATTTGCGTTTTTTAGTTGGCATATTTAGGATTCCTCATGCTCTACACATTTGTGGTTCTTGTAAAGATGGAAGAATTACCATCCGTTCAAGAGTGGATTGTTATTGCTTACATTTTCACGTCAGCAATCGAGAAAATCCGTGAGGTATGCCTGTAACAGTCTGGGATTTTAGCTTTCTTTGTCAGTTAAAACAGTATGCTTGAAACTATGATTCTGTAAGCAAAAGAACTCAAGAACTTCAAGCATCAGGGTATGTGATGTAATACTTCTATCTTAAAACTTTGATATAGGCTGGAGATGGAGGACTATAAAACAAAGCGGGTTTTACTTTCTAAATACTGAGGAGCTGGCAATGACATGCTGATCAGATTCTTTGGTTAAAACACATCACTCCTCGCCCTCCCCAGTTGATTGTTACTTTCTTTGATTCTGTGACTCTCTGCCAACAAGTTGCAAGGCAATAAACAACCTAAAGTTTCTGATGAGTGAAGTGTGTATTTATTTATTAGTGTCAGTCAGACTCTACCACTGTGCCATGACCAAGATACCAAAACAAAAAAAAAAAGCTTTACTGAGACAGGATAGGTATTGTAACTACAACATTCCCGGTCAGCAAGAGACTTTGAGGATTTTTAAAAGCATTTTTAAATGGGAAAGAGGGACTTAGGTCTTTAATCTGGTACCTCAGGCCCAACTGAAAGGGCAGATAGTGGGGCTCATTTTTGTAACAGTAACCTCCTCAAAAGAAATAAAAACACCACTAAAACCCACCAAACTCCTATTACCTTCATAAATTGTTTAGACAGAGCAAAACATGCATCCTCCTCTCCTTGTTGTGAAGCTGACACAGTTAAACACTGGCTTTGATTTCTTGGTGAATAAGAATTATCCACTTGAAGAGATATTTTATTTTTGCAAGTATAAAAATATCAGTGATGTATGTTTCACTGTTGGTCCCTGTGCAATAAATATGAGCAATCCTGACTTTTATTTTTTTTTCCCCCTCCCCAGATTTTTATGTCAGAGGCTGGGAAGATTAATCAGAAGATCAAAGTATGGTTCAGTGATTACTTCAATATCAGTGACACAGTTGCCATTGTCACTTTCTTCATCGGGTTTGCGTTAAGATTTGGAGCAAAGGGGAATTTTGGAGAAAACACTTACAGAGAAAATTATGTCTTTGTTGCTGGAAGAATAACATACTGTCTCAATATAATTTTTTGGTATGTGCGATTACTGGATTTTCTAGCTGTAAATCAACAGGCTGGACCTTATGTTATGATGATTGGGAAAATGGTAAGTACTATTTTGTTACTGATAATTTTTTACCAACTGAAATTTGTGTTCCTTGCCGCATCCATTTACAATTTCTCTCATAGTTTTATTTAGAGAAAGGGTGCATATCCTGGTGTAATATGTTAACAACCCGGTGTGCAGAATTAGCTCTCTGGAGTATTGCTTTAAGTGTTTCAAAGTGAGCACTGATTTAGAAGGCTTCCTTTGTTATGGAGCTTTCTCTGCCACATAATCGTAAGAAACTGGCAAATCTTTCTCCTCTGTTGTTTTGTTCTTAGCTCTCAGAGATTTAAATGAATATGATAAAGCCTTTCTCTTGACTGAGATAGCATTGCTTCCCATATTGGTCTGAGATTTATTTATAACCTTTGTGCTCCTTAGGTCAGGACTTTGATTTGTTTTGTGTACTAAAGCATCAAGTGTTTTTGGGGTGTGGAAAACTGGGAATAGATTGTGGCCCTGTTCTTGTCTTATCACATAAAAATTATTCAAGTTGTTTAAATTTAAAATTAAATAATCTAGCTCTACTGTCAGTAGCTCTTGTAAATATTAAAAGATATGTTAAATCTTAAATGCTGTATATGGGAAGGTGGAAAGGGTTTTTATGTTTCTTCCGTCTATAAAACAGTTCCTAAAGAGTTAAACCTGTTATTCCTTAAAAATGAGGGCATTAAGTCATGAGGGCTCATTTCTCACTTGGATTTCTTGCAAGAGGCATAGGTTCTGTGTTCCAGCCTTTGGAAAACTACCTCTGGGTTTTGTGCAGCTATTCAGTACATTTAGGAAGTAATGTTTCTCTTTGTCAGCTGCTACTCATGCACGTAATAGGTATTTGAGTTATAAAGGAAATAGATTCAGTTGCCTTTGGCCAGGGATACTAAGTAAGCTCTAAAAAAGGGACAGGAAAGAAACCCCAACAATTGTGTGGGGTTTTTTAACAGGATTTGATATTTAACAAAAATTTCTGAATGAAAGATAGGTGTCCTGGACTTTTTTCCATATGTAATTCTTAGAATTTGCCAAGTGTACACTGTCACTGTAATAGTGTTTCAAGTTGTGAAATCCATAGTTATGACCTCGTGGATTAACTGACTTTTTTTGTGTTAATAGGTGGCCAACATGTTTTACATAGTGGTGATTATGGCCCTTGTACTACTTAGTTTCGGTGTTCCCAGGAAGGCAATATTGTATCCTGATGAGGCACCGTCTTGGACTCTTGCTAGAGATATTGTGTTCCATCCATACTGGATGATTTTTGGTGAAGTGTATGCCTATGAAATTGATGGTAAGACACTGCAATTTTGAAACAAGTAAAGAGAAAACTTACTCTGATAAGATCTTCTCAAGATCTTACTAAATTCCAATTTTATGAAGTGAAGTGCCCACTATTGTTGACATTGGTTCCGTTTGTTGGATTATCTCCTCTTTGTGGGTTGCAGCTGTGTAACTTCTTGACCTGACTTTTTCATTATCCTTTCTAAAGCGTGAATGGCTTAGAATGAAAACTCCTTGTAATCACAGTTTCTCGCAAGGCTGTTCCTAGCAAGATACTGGAATCCTCCCCCACAGCTGTCATGCCATTTTGGCTGTGGTGGTGTACTATGCTCTTTAAAAAAATCTGATAATATGATTATACCATAGTATTAACCAGATACTTTGGTATTTTTCTGTCATGTCCTAAATGCATGGAGACATTTTGAATTGCAGAACCAGTGCATGATGGTTTGTGAACTTTTTTTCCTGTATCTCTACCTGCTGGGAGTTCTAAAAAATGTATATATTTTCTCTGTATCCTTTTTTTCCCAACGCAGTATGTGCAAATAATTCTGATGAAAAAGTTGCTCATCTCTGTGGCCCAGGAACGTGGTTGACCCCATTTCTTCAAGCTGTCTACCTCTTTGTACAGTACATAATCATGGTTAATCTCCTTATTGCATTTTTCAAGTAAGTATATGGATAATTGGTAATTTTTGCTAATAATTTGATAAGTTTCTATTTCATTACAATAAGATGACAAGATAAGAAGAACTGATGCCAGTTCAAAGCAATCCCACTTTTTTCAGCTTCTAAATGTGATCTTTGTCTCCTTCTCACTGCAAGCCCATGGCTAAGTTCGGGAACTGTGTGATCTATGACACCAGAGGAATCAGAAGTTTAAGAAAAGTTGAAAGCTTTTTGTAACTTCTCTTTGTTAGAAAACAAACAATATTGTTTCTTTGTCATTATATTGACTGTTGTTCCTAAATTCATTTAATGTTCTCTAGTTGGTTGAGTTCAATTGTATTAAATTGCCTTTTATAGTTCTCCGCAAGTGTTTGATTTATGGGCATAAGCAGCTCACGAATACTGGAGAATGGCAGACTGCAGAATTAATGTGGTCTGATGCAAAAATCTGGGTTTAGTTAAAAATAATTTTTTTTTGGTTTGGCAAACTTGGAATTCAATCTCAGTGTGATTTATTTCTGGGTAAAGGTACTAAGATGTTACCAGAAGGGAAAATTTTTTAACCTTCTCCTTGCTTTAAATCATGGTGTTTTCTTGAATGTGTTTCCAACTTCCACCAAAATAATTTTGAGAGAAAAAATAAGTTCATGCATTTGTCTCTTACTTAAATGACTTCAGAATTCAAGGTTGGTGTCAAAGAGTTACAAAACCCCCCAAGAACCACCGAACACACATCAACACCTCTCCCCCACCCCCCAAAAAACCACCTTGATGTGTTCATACTGTTCTGTTCCCTTTCAGCAACGTGTATTTACAAGTCAAGGCAATTTCAAATATTGTGTGGAAGTATCAGCGCTATCATTTCATTATGGCCTACCATGAAAAACCTGTTCTGCCTCCGCCGCTGATTATTCTCAGCCACATGGCTTCCCTCTTCTGTTGTATTTGTAAAAGAAGACAGACAGACAAGGCTTCAGATGGGCCAAGTATGAACAGTTATTGTCCAAAAATCTGCAGTACCTTTTTTGATATGGTTAAAGCAAACTGTCAGAGAAGTGCTGTGTTCTTGGTTATAATGTGTATTTTGGAGAAAGTCGAAGTGGGTCTTAATTTTTCGTGTTTCTAATATTGGTTAAGAATCTAATTCTGTTCAGTCACAATGCTTTTATGAAGGGTATAATGCAGTCCCTAAAAATCTTCAGTTAAACTAACTTATGACAAAAACAAAAAACCAAAGAGATTTGATTTCCTGTTCTGTTAATGGAGAAGATTTTTATTTTTCTTCCTGTAAACTTCTTTGAAACTTTAAAAAAGAAAAAGTTAATGAGGAGTTTCACAGAGAATAAAATCCAGCTAAGGAATCTATCTTGTGCCTCAGAGAAAAAGGGAATGAAGGATATGAGTGTAAGGAATGATAATATTGTACACAGATCCTTTCAGAATTAGTATTTTGATTTTATTTTGTTGGAAATCTTTGACATTAAACTTCTATGTTAAATTAACATTGTTTCTGTCAATGAGAAAGCAAGGGTCTTAAGTGACACTTGCATGGGGTCTTTTTGTTTTTGGTTTTATTTCGGCTTTTTATTTTAACGCCCTTTGTAATATTTTGGCTATTAGTTTTCAGCACCTGTACAACTTCACTACATTAGTGGCATAACTGTTTAATCTGTCTTTAGAACTCTTCCTGACAGAAGAAGATCAGAAGAAACTTCATGATTTTGAAGAGCTGTGTGTTGAGATGTATTTCAATGAAAAGGATGATAAATTTCATTCTGGAAGTGAGGAGAGGATTCGAGTCACATTCGAACGGTAGGATACTTACAAATAAAATTTCTGAATAGAGATTTAGAGCTTTTGCAGGTTTTTTAAAATATACTTTAAGGGGGGGTATGTAGCTGAAGAACATAAGTGTTTGCACAAACTTTAGATGGTATCTTTCCATTTCTATACAGAAACTAATAATGTGATTGATGCTTCTGGATCTGCAGCAGCACTCAGGAAGCCGAGAGGATTGTATTATTTAGTTTCCCATGATGTTTTAACAAACTAATAGATTTGAAAAAGTGTTGTAGGCACACTATTGATGTGTATTTTAATTCTGAGAGTCAGAAGTATGTACAAATGTAGTATTACCAAACAATCCAGTACTATTGTGTATACCATCTTATAATTTCAGAGGTTTCTTCCCTCTGATTAAGTAGGCAGAAAGTGTTACAGAGATGTTTCTTTTGCATATTGAGAAAAATACCTTTCATAGCTACTTCATAATTTGATTTTTCTTAGGGTGGAACAAATGTGCATTCAGATAAAGGAAGTTGGTGATCGTGTCAACTACATAAAACGATCATTGCAGTCTTTAGATTCACAGATTGGCCACCTCCAAGATCTGTCTGCTCTAACTGTGGATACCCTAAAAACACTGACTGCGCAGAAAGCTTCAGAAGCGAGCAAGGTTCATAATGAAATCACACGGGAACTGAGCATTTCAAAACATTTGGCACAAAACCTCATTGAGGATGGCTCCCTAAGATCATCTGTGTGGAAAAAGCACAGCATTGGAAATGTCTTTGGTTCTTTCCCGCAAGGAGGCCTTGAAAGTAACAATGCTTTACTCTGTAACATTTCTATCCGTGATGAAAAAGAAGCCCAACATAAGACAATTGGTCAGGAGTTGGCTCCAGTTCCCCGAAGAGAAGAAAAAAACTTCCAAGAGGCAGGTTCCTCAGGCAGTGCCTTATTTTCAAATGCTGTTTCCCCTCCAGAACTTCGCCAACGAATACAGGCTGCAGAGATCTCAAAGTCCACTAGTAAAAGTAAAAAATTAGGCAACTCCTCCAACAGCATGCCACACGTAACATCCCCAACAGCAAAGTTCTTTGTTAGCACTCCATCTCGACCCAGTTGCAAAAGTCAGCTGGATTCTTCAGCAAAGCATGAAGAGACTGTGCTCTCTAAGGCTACAGAAGGAGATAATAATGTAGAATTTGGTGCATTTGTGGGTAAGTATAACAAAGTAGATTCTGAGTGTCCTGAAGTCATTATTAGCTGCTCTTATCCTTTTGCTTCTGGCTCTGCTTGCCTTGCTTTCACCCAACCTTGTGTTGAAAATGGAGGATACGTTAATTGTGGTTTTATTCATGATGAGAGTGACACTAATGATAACTACAGCTGCAGAGTTGACAAATGTGATCACCAGTCCTCTGTCAAGTTATCGAAGAACAAGCCCCAGGCGAAGTTCTCTTTGTCAACTGGCGACTTGACGTCAACAGTCAACTGTGGCGGCTCACATGGAAAATTGAATATTAAAGATGAACTTTCCAAAAGTCAGCATGTCCATGCAATGGAACTACAAACCCGAGATTTATGTTCTAACATCCTTATGGGACTACTTCATAAACTGTGGACCAAATCTAAGCCACAAGGTTTGACTTATCAAGAATTGTATGGTATTTTGGGTGTATTCCGGTTGCAGGTGACTTCATTCTACCGTTTTGCTCTGCTTTTTTTGCTTTTAACATCTCTAATTTCCCTATGTTGCTTCAATGTTGTTTTTAACTTAAACTATAATTTCTCCATAATTCTGTCACATAGACAATATTTTTCTGCAAAACATTACCCAGTTGTTGACTTCAGCAGTTTTGTGCAATTAGCAGCTATACAACTTGGTACGGGCATCGTAGACAAATAGTTGTGGCTCATTATAAAGCTCCTACCTTCTTATTGCATAAACCAAAAATATTGTCTATTTCTTGACGTGATTACAGAACACTTCTTAGGCTGATGGAGTCCTGGACAAATATCTCTGTGGTATCTGTGTCAAGCTGAGGGTTCCTCCTATACTATATTTCTAAACACTGCTATAACTGGGATCTTCCACTGTTGCCTAGGCTGATATATATTTGGGTCATCATTTTGGAAGCTTCCAAAATCCTTTTATTCAGTATAACATTTTGCCTCCCTTCAAGTTTTTCTTAGCAGTAAAAAAGGTGGATGATTTTGATTAGTTACCTACATATTTGAATGATAAAACAGTGGCAGATTCATTGCAAAACACAGGTGTGGGTTTACTAACTGATTGCTGTGAAGTAGATAATGCTTTAAGTACGCTTAGTGTATGGCAGAAGATGTAATCTGGAATTGTCAGGCTGCCCGCAGAGGTGTTGTCTTGCCCTAATTGTTTAGGGATGTCTCAGTGTTTTCCAAAGGTTTGTTGAGGATGTAGAAATTTAAATCTCTAGACGAGAGTTTATTCTACTGCTGTGAAACTTGGATTTCTAAGAAGTTCCCTACACGCACTAGTGTTTTTAGTTTGGCATATGCATAGGAAGAGTATCTACAATTTGCACACTCATTAGCTATTTGTTTACAACTGCCTCAGGTTGGAAAAAAGTGTTTTCTTTCTTTTTGAAATTCAGAAAGCAAGACTAAATAGAAATAATGAAGAGTGATTGTATAACTCTAATCTTTAAATGTACTTCACCACTAATAACTTTGAATACTAACTGTACTTATTTACTGGAGCCAGATTTTTTGTGTATTGTCCTCTGACATCTCTAGCGTTTACAACATGCTCTTCATTCCTCCTGCCCACGATTTGTAAAACTTGTGGTGCCATGCAGGTTTCAGTTGTGAAGCCAAGTAGACTTCCAGTTATTATAAAACCACATGCTTGGGAAAATTCTGAAAAGTGTTTCTTGCAGCTGTGAGGATGAAGGGTATATTGTAAAAGGTACCTCCAGAAAACTCTCTACTTTTCTTTCATTTATCATACGTACATAAAAGTGTTGTAATTCAGACCTTGTTCCTTCCCTGTGAGGAGAACACGCTTGAGTAAAGTTTTGAAGTATTAGCTTTACCTTTTGAATTGTGGTAATCCACACCTCAGTGTGGGAAAAGCAGTAGTTTCATATCAACACATCGTTACTCTGATTTTTACTTTAGTGTGTTTGTAATGTCTTTTCTAGTGCAAACAGGCACAGAGACCTTAGGTGGTTTGTAACCCTTTGCTATGGTGATGCAAACTATTGGCATGGTCAGAACATTGGAGGTTGCTCTGATTTTGAATACTCTTTCTGAATTCACTGTGTCAAAGGTCACAGAGACAGCATGGACTTGCAGAGGTTTAAAGAGGCAGCAAGCAAAATTAAAGACAGAAGTGCCGACATCGAGGTAAGCAGGAAAGACTTTGCCAAACATGTTAATGGGGATTGGTTTCTTTGAAACTCCAATCTTTTGAAAAAGTCTTAAAAGCAAACATAATCAAAGAACTTACGTGTTCCTCACAGACTGCGCTCTGCATCTGGTTTATGATTAAAAAAAAAAAAATCTAGTGAAAGCTCGTGAAATCTGAACTGCCATCAGGTACTGTTGCTTCATAATAGGATACTAATGAAATAATAAACAAGATCTGAGGTTATGAAAGCTGAGATGAGTACAACTGTGAATTGAGATCAAATTAAATATCCCGTAATTAGAGTTTAATGAAATGTTTGACACTCATAAATTTCAAGATCAGCCTTTAGGAAGGCTAAAGTGATTTACATTATAATTTATAGAGCAAGATGACTGTGTACGATTTTAAAAAAGGACCAAAATGGTTCATTATGCTTCCAAGAAGAAAAGGCTTTTCTAATAAACTTGTCATAAACTAAAATGAATAATTTCGATTTTCTTAAAGAGTAATAAAAATAACTAAATAGAAAGTGATTAATCATAATAAACCTGTCCTTCAAGTGCTATAGTGTATATATATGTAGGAAAGCTAGTTTTCTCTATGTAACTGTTAAGTTAGTAAATACAAGTTATTATTTGCAGTTACCCCATATTCAGGGGAGAATATGCCTTGAGAATTGCACTGTGACGATTTGCAATGTTTCTGTTCTGCTGAGTTGCTTCTTTTGAACCTTCTGATAAGTATAATATGTGACCAGAAAGCTTTTTATGTGTATTTTTGGCATGGGTTTTTTGGTGGTAACGTTTATGATTTGCTTTGATTTTATTATAGGAGCAACAGGAGGACTTCAAAAAAGCTATATTGGAGGGCATAGAGACAACCAGACTTCAAGTAAGTAAAGTAAGTTTCCATTTATTAGGGACATTATTTTCAACAGATACTAAATGCATTCTTTACAGTAAAGACATGCAACTCTGTTTCATTATCCTGCTGGATGTCCCTTTGATGTAGGTCTAAATAGTTTTGGTGTTTGGTACTATTGGGATACGAAGTCCAGTAGCATTTTCAGACAATACTGCTGTTCTTAGATGCTTAATGATAGAGCTGTCCCATCTTGACTTGGGACTGGTTTGATTCTTACTTTTCGTGTAGGCACTACAGTCATTGATTGTAAGATGCTGAAGATGTGCCGAACACTGAAACACGTATAGACCTAAAAACGGGTCTTCAGAAGACACTTTCAGCAGGTGCATTCTCTGTGTTGCCTTCCAGTGAAGTGTTTGTTTAGGGATGTAAAGAAATAGTCTTTACACACACACAAACACAGACAGATGTGTGTGTAGATACACACATACATACACAGAGGCCTGTATGTGTGTGTTTAGGTGTGTGGGGTGTATTCCTTAAGAGGGAAGGGTCAAAAAGGGTGGTAACAATTTCCTAAGTGTTATAGATCTTGGAATCAAAAGCAGGGCATAGTGAATTCTTGCATTTTATTCAGGTAACCATTGGAATTAATACACTGGTCCATCCCTACACCACTCAACACATAGTCCAAGTTTGTGATGAAACTGCCTTTCTCCTTTATTTGCAAAAGAAAGATTTTGTTGTCAAAAGTCAACCACCTCAGTATATGTTCCAAGAATATGTAATTACTATTAAGGAATATGTCCATGAGGAAATTCCATTCATAACCTGTAGGTTTTTATGTGGCAAGAGTTTTCTACATTTTTGTTCCTATTTTAAGTGGGTGCAAACTGCGCTTTAGTTTCTCTCAGAGCCACGTTCTTAAATGAGAATTGATAACCAATAAGGACATGTGACGAAATAGCTGAATTTGGTGCTTGTAGAGATCCAGTGTAAAGTGCATTTCTGTAGTTGTAGCCTATGGTAATGTTCTCCTGTAAAGAACTCTTTTGGTGTGGGTCAGGAGTCTTAGTGTGTGCCTGAAAATGTTAGAGCTGATGGTTACGGTGAGAAGCATTTTAACTGAATTATCTGCTCAACTTGTACATTTTTGTCCACCAAAGTATTTGAGGTACATCCAGAATTTTTTCAAAAAAGAAAGAATCCTAGATAGTCCTAAAAAACAAAACTGGGCAGATTATCTGCCAAGAGTGGTAGTTGAAAGCAATAATGACAATGATGAGTAATAGCTAATGTCATCTTATTTTCTTTCTTTCTTTTTTTTTCTTTTTTTGGTAGGGTCTTCAAACTGACTCTGGTCTAAGGCAATCCAGTTCCTGTGGTGGGTTTACTGACCCTCTGGCAGTCCATTCAGAGCAACGTAAGTTTGTCGTCTGTTCAGGTGATCTAATTTTGTCCCTAAATTGTATTGCTAATGGATATTCTAAGATACAAAGGAAACACAATAAGTTAAAGCATCCTTGAATATTTTCATAGTTGATGCTACTTGAATCTGTTCCTCCAGCTTCTTGTGGTTGTTTTAGTCATGGCAGCTCAATTCTGTTACCTTGTATTTGCCACAGAGAGCAAGAGTCATAAAAAGCTAAGTGCTGCAGTTAGGACTGTGCTGGAAACCTTTTTATAAAGATCAGATAGCTGTGGATCAGGTTTTTTTTGTGAGAGCCACGTTAAGCTGTCTAGTTGCTCACTCTACTAGGAAATAAGGTAATAATGACATGTGCTGTTCTTTATCCAGTTACAAATCTCTTTCATTTGTAGTTTACAGCAACAGCAGAAGAGCATCAAGTGAAGACACTCAGCAAGTGGACTCTAAGGCAGCCCTACTGCCGGTTTGTATCGACCTTTTATGCCATTGTTGAGCAGAACTACCAACTGAACAAATAAAGGAGAACAAACAGTGTGATGAATAATTCTGATTTATGGACTTAGTTGTTCTAGGAGGCAACAGGAGATCTGTTTTGACTAAGGGAAGAAGCTGTGTATGTTCTCACTATGAAAATGCTGTTTCCTGTTTATAGAGAAACCCACAACTTTTAAGTAAAGAAACTATTTATATAATCCATGAAACAGTAATGAATATATAGCCATATCTATTTTAATTGTAGTTACCATTTGTCTGTTGTGTTTGAGTCTTTCCATTCAACTGCAGTTCAGTACAACCTGGTGAAGTATTTCTGATAAACAGGCTGTACTGCAAGATCTTAAAACACATTACCACCCCACCTCCAATTAAATATACTATGTTTTCCTTATGAAACTGAAGCCCTCTTTGTTTTTCCTCCCCTTTGTTTTAAAGGATTGGCTACAAGGTAGACCTTCAAATAGCAGTCAAATGTAAGTAAGCTTTCTATTAATGGAGCAATTTTATCACTCTCTATTTTGATTTATTTTTGGTTTTGACTGTCTTTGACTATAGTGGTATTTAGTTGCATTTAATGAAAAAAACTCCAAACTCAAGGTTTAAATTTTTTTTTCTAATAAATAACCAGATATGTTCACTGAAATCATAGGATCATCATAGAATGGTTTGGGTTGGAAGGGACCTTAAAGATCATTTAGTTCCAACCCCTCTGCCATGGGCAAGGACACCTTTCACTAGGCTGAGTTGCTCGAAGCCCCATCCAACCTGGTCTTGAGCACTCCAGGGATGGGGCACCCACAGCTTCTCAGGGCAACCTGTGCCAGTGTCTCACCATGCTCATAGGGAAGAATTTCTTCCTAATGTAATCTAAGTCTACCCTCTTTCAATTTAAATTCATTATCCACTGTTCTGTCACTACATGCCACTGTAAAATGTCCCCCTCCAGCTCTCTTGTAGCCCCTTCAGGCTGCTGTAAGGTCTCTGTGGAGCTGCCTCTTCTCCAGGCTGAAAACCCCGACCCTCCCAGCCTGTTTCTGTCGCAGAGGTTCTCCAGCCCTCAGAGCATGTTTGTGGCCTCCGCTGGACTTGCTCCAACAAATCCATGCCTTTCTTATGTTGGAAACCCCAGATCTGGACACAGTCCTTCATCTGGAGTCTCATGAGAGCAGAGTAGAGGGGTAGAATCACCTCCCTCAACATGCTGGTCACATTTCTTGGGCTGCAGGCACACATGGTCGGGTCATGTTGATCTTCTGGTCATGCTTTGACAAGTTCCATTTAGATTAATGGCATCACATGTCAGAGGGCAAAACATGTCCCTAAATGAAAATGACTTTGTTGACACTTCGTGAGGAGCTCACTTCCTTTACTCAAGGTCTTTATTCAACCTTTCAAACTGTAACCACCTCTGAAATTGTCCAGACATTGCTCTTGTTAACAATTATCCCCTGAGTTAACTGTTAAAGCCATTACCTTATTTATCTGATAACAGAAGGGTAAGCTGTTGTGAACCAGTTTTAATTAACGCACCTCTGTGGGAACGAGCTCTTGTGATGCAAACTTTACATAGTGTTGTACGTGACTTGGTGGTATTTCAAGTGTAGCTCTAAAAACATGAGATTACTTAACAGCTTTCCATTACTGTTTTGTGATTAAAAAAACTTGTACTGCCCTTGAAAAATAGGATAAAAGCAGTACTCTGGGGTTAACAAGGTGACCTAGGATAATGTGTCAAAATCAGGGAATACAAAGTAAGTTTTGAAGAAGCAATGACTGTTGGTTTTGTGGCATTTCACAGGCCATCGGAAGAAGATGCATTGAATGGTAAGTTTTCTTTCTCATATAAACAAGGTGAGATCTTTTCATATAAGGAACTGTTTGGGTCTTGTATAAGAATATATTTAATTACTGGTAATTTGGATTTTAGTGGACACACAATACTGTGATTTTTACTTTTTTAACAAAGAGCCTGTCATTAAGCACTACAATCTTTATTTTTTCCCCCCCAAGATACTGAAGAGCTAAGTGCAATACTTAATTTTCTGCGCACCAGATCTTTTTCAAACTCTAGTTACTTGGCAAGTGTTCTTTGCATGTGGTATTTTAGTACGTAATACAGGTAGCAAGCAATATCTTTTCCCCCCGCCCTTAATCTCTTTTCAGGCATTGCTTCTCCTTTCAAGCCTATCATGGATATCAATTACTATTACTCAGGTCAGTCACTCTTATGAACTAATGTTTGTATTTTTACCAAGACTTATTACATCCTTAAACTTCAACAAATGCTGTATTTTTCCTCCAGCTGTAGAAAGAAATAACTTGATGAGATTATCACAGAGCATTCCATTCACTCCTGTGCCTCCAAGAGGTAAGAATTTTATTTCTTGTTGCTGGTTCACTATGGAAGAAAATAAAAGCAAACCTTATAGAGACTCTAATTTGGTTTGATCATTTTAATATAGAATTTTCAATGCAAAGTTCACACTTGCTCAGAGCAAGTGTGAAACTAAAGTTGTAATAAACTAAAAGAAATCTAGTCTCTGTGTTAGAACACTCAAAAATACTTATGAGTATGATGCCTTTTCTAGGGCAACTCACTTGATTATGAAATCTAGATTTAATTATAGTTGTCCTTAGAAATGGTGATACAATGATGGTAGTATTGTGCTAACAGTTTTATAACAAACAAATTTTGGAGAGATTCCTTTAAGTTGTCTTGACTTGTGTAAAATATAAACAAACATTCAGTGTTTGAACAGTGTCACGAATAGTTGTAATTAGGAGGACAAAGCTGCTGTAGCAGTTTGCAGCTGTGTGAAAAAAGTCAGAGAGGGGTCTTCCTACTGGGTAGTTAAATTTTTTTGTTAATTCAGGGTGATAGTAATGACTTAATATTGCAGCATGTTGTAATCTAAAAGACAGTAGGTTTTCAGTGCTTTTAAATTTAAACTTGAAAAATTCAATGCAGTTGTTGTTTCTTTTCTGTTGTAACGCAGGTGAACCAGTCACTGTGTATCGCCTTGAAGAAAGTTCTCCCAGCATCTTGAACAACAGCATGTCTTCCTGGTCACAGCTAGGACTCTGTGCTAAAATTGAATTTTTGAGTAAAGAGGAGATGGGAGGAGGTTTACGTCGAGCTCTTAAAGTAGTGTGCACGTGGTCAGAATATGATATCCTGAAATCAGGGCATCTTTATATCATCAAGTCTTTTCTTCCTGAAGTTGTGAATACTTGGTCAAGCATTTACAAGGAGGACACTGTGCTACACTTGTGCTTGAGAGTAAGTTTTATCTTTGTCAATTATTATACACAGACACACATTAGATGTTAAAAAGAAATAATTTTCCTACCCTAGAACTTGTGTATCTTTACTACAAAAGTTCTGTATGAATCTAAAGGGTTAAAAACTCCACCCCAGGCTTACTTAATCAAAGAGCTCAAACTCCTAAAAGGTAGACATAATTTAAAAAGCAAGTAATCTGTTACACTGTCTCGGGGGAGTGGACACTGTTCCCAGTGCCTGCTTGGCTCTTTACTGTTCCTGCTCTGCAGTGCAGCTAATGAAGGGTTTGACTTGTAGGAGATTCAGCAGCAGAGAGCAGCGCAGAAGCTCACCTTTGCATTCAATAAAATGAAGCCCAAATCCATCCCATACTCTCCAAGGTGAGTATTTGAACTGCCATTATGGTGCATCTTTTGACACAGTAGGTTGCCTACAGCGTCGTTAACAGATGCAGGTACTGATATGTGGATATATGGCTTGGAATATTACATTTTGAACGTGTGAAGCAGAAATATCCTTGGCAATATTTTTCATTGACACTTAGTGCACTGATTCTAACCCAGTGTGATAACCTAAATGGCTTTGTATAATAGTTTATAATTATTTAAATTATTAACAAATCAAATAAAAATCTAATAGTAATGATATATTTGTCACTTATTTGGGAAATATATTCATTAAGTATGTTTTTTACCAGGTTCTTGGAAGTTTTCCTGTTATATTGCCACTCTGCTGGCCAGTGGTTTGCAGTTGAAGAGTGCATGACCGGAGAGTTTAGAAAATATAACAACAATAATGGTGATGAAATAATCCCAACTAACATGCTGGAGGAGGTTATGCTGGCTTTCAGCCATTGGACATATGAGTATACAAGAGGAGAATTGTTGGTACTAGATCTGCAAGGTAGTGTCCTTCTTTTGAAATTGGGCTTAAGATAGGTGTATGTGGGTTTTTCCCTTATAGCATTTTATTAAGAATTCATATGCCTGTAATAAATAACAAGCATTATTTAGTGCTTCTTGGCCTAATTAGGTTGAATCTATGGTTTTCTTATTTAATCACGGAATCATTTAGATTGGAAAGGGCCTCTAAGATCATCGAGTCCAACCATTAACCCAGCACTGTCAGTCCACCAGTGACCCATGTCTCCAAGTGCCACACCTACGTACCTTTTTAATCCCTCCAGGGATGGTGACTCCAGCACTTCCCTGGGCAGCCTGTTCCAGTGCTTGGCAACCTTTTCAGTGAGGAAATTTTACCTCATTTCCAATCTAAACCTCTCCCACTGGTGCAACTTCAGGCCATTTCCTCTTGTCCTATTGCTTGAGAGCAACCCCCGCCCGGCTACAGCCTTTCAGGGAGCTGTAGAGAGTGATAAGAGCCTCCTCTCCTCCAGGCCAAACAGCCCCAGCTCCCTCAGCTGCTCCTCACAGGACTTGTGTTCCAGATCTTTCACTAGCTTTGTTGCTCTTAAATATAGCATTAAATCTTACAGCAACACAGAGAATAGAAATATATATATATTTTCCTAATGAAATGTGCTATAAAAAATTCTATTTTTTTGGCACATTTGTGTAGTGCCAACATGGTAAGCAGTATTTATTCTGAACTGTGCCAGATATTCTGGCTGTGGGAGCTATATAGGGAAATTTTCTCACAGGTGAAAACCCAAGTTAGGAATTGCAAGCAGATGTAAAAATAGGTGGAAGAAATCTGAGAAGTACAAAAGTGCTCATTTAGGAGCAGCTATGTAAGGGTAAAGAATCACATATAGTTTGGGTTGTGTTTGTTGAGGATTCTTTTCTGCTTTTATTTTTGGGGAAGCTGAGAAGTCATAGCTAAGGATTCCAATGCTTTTCGATATTAATGCATTTATGTAATCAGGAGTGTGTCAGATTTAACTTTTTCTTCATGTTCTCTCTGAAGGTGTTGGTGAAAATTTGACAGATCCCTCTGTGATAAAAGCTGGAGAAAAAAGGTAAGGTTAAAGAAAGACTTAAAGTATTATATAATTTTCACTAGAGAGAGAACACATGCAACCAGTGTTTATGCTCACTTTATTTCCAAGGTCTCATGATATGGTGTTTGGTCCGGCCAATTTGGGAGAGGATGCAATAAAAAACTTCAGAGCAAAGCACCACTGCAATTCCTGCTGCAGGAAACTCAAACTTCCTGGTAAGAGCTGCTGTATTTCTTCTTCTGAGACACTTATGTCACGAGATGTTGTACATGTGGTACATAATGAAATAGTTAATTCATGCTGTGGAGGTGGAATAAGTAATAAACAGCAGTTTTGTAATTTGACTTTGGGTTTCTGATTACATTTATGATAAACCCCTTTTTTGACACTACATATCAAGGAATTCTTCTTTACATTTGCATACCCAATTCTTTGCTAGACTTTTATGCCCCACTGATTCTACTAGCTCAAGAAACAGTAATCATTATGACTTCATTCTGTTTGTACAGATCTGAAAAGGAATGATTACACACCTGACAAGATGATGTTTCCTCAGGATGATTCCCCTGAATTGACAATTCAGCCTGGAAGCTGCACCAAAGAATCCGATTCAGCTGGTTCTATTCGTCTGATGCTCTAATGATGTGACCAAATCCATGGCTCCACTCAAACTTCATGGAACATCACAAAGTTGTCACTTACCTGTCCTTCAGTATAATTAAAAGAAAGACATGTCAAAAGAAGGATTACTGTCTCATAAGTGGGATTTTGGCTGGTCCATAATCTGAGGACCTTACAACTTGTGATAACCATCTACAGAGCAGCGTGGCAGCTGATCATTCTAAAGGTGGAATAATGAGAAGTATTTAAGATGTGTTTTTAAAGGGGCTTTTTAAATGGAAAGTTTTATTTTTTATTTTATTTTGGTTTAGTGGAGGATTTTCCTTCTGTAGTCCTCTGGTGGGAAATATGCCTTCTACCAAGAGGATTTTGGTAGTTGATGTTTTTAAGGTAAAGCATTTGTCTTTTTGGCATTTGTCTTACTGTTGATGAGCAAAACCAGGAGAAAGCACCTACCTCTGTAATGCCAGAGTATTCTTAGAGTGTTTTCGGAAGTGTTCCACTAATGTTTCCTCACCAGGTGTCTTTTAATCTGGCCTTTTGAAGAGGACAGAACCAAATGAGGTGTATATAGGATGCCAACAGAATGAAGTTGAAGGTAGGAACTTGATCTGTTCCAAAAGAGAGAGAGTCTCCTGAATCAGGATCCATGCAGCTTCGTCACTGTAAAGCTGGGCTTGGTTGTTTTTGTTTTGTGGAATAGAGCCCTAATTGTGCATAATTAAATTTCTTGTTTTACACATTTCAATTTTATCAAGTCACTGTCAAATAGTAACAAAGCCATGATAGACTGGTATAATCATATTTAATAGAAGAATTAGTATGTGCTGGTCCAAATAAGTTGCCTTGTAAGAACACAAGTTGGAAGTGCTTTTCCTCGTCCGTACGTAGTGACCGCTTCAGAAGCTCTGCCTTCCAAAGATCTCGTAAAACCAGTATATCGAAACCGAATGTACACATAACTTGTAAATGTATTTAAAATTGTGTAGAAAACATCCTTAATGTTATGTTATTTGTGGTACTTACTTAAGAGAGACTAGGGTTGGATTAGCGTTGTGTAAAGTACGGGAGATTGCAATGCACCTTCATGCCAATAAAATGTAATTTAACTGTCCCAAATATTGTTGAGCATTCAGCAAGAAAAAAACCTGTTGTCCAACTGAAGTTTCATGCTGCGATTTATTTTTTTTTTTGTTACATAGGTACTAATTTGTAATTTTTAATTAAAAGGGCAGTATATAGCTCTATAAATTTTTTATTGAGTAGTGTATCTTATAGATACAGACCTAAGGCACGAACACAATAGCTGTTTAAATGGTGTTTTATGTTTGATGGGGAAAGGTAAAATGTTATAAGGATATAATACTGTATACATTTTGTATATCATTAAATCTTTAAAGAATCTAAAATAAATTTATTCTTGTTTACAGACTTCTGCTGTCCATCTCAGTCTGAAAGGTTATTTTCGTGAATTTAAGTAACTCTTTATGTGGAAAAGTAGACTTTGCCATGCTGGATCAAAGCAGTTGTTCGCCTTTGAGGTATCGCAACTTTGGCCAACTCCAGAAACTAGGGAGGTAAAAAAGTGAAAGCTATCATAGTAGGCAAACACACGTGAGGGGATTAATGAGCAAATGAGACAAAAATGGCTCTACAATGTTTAATTAGGAGCTTCTTCTTAGATGTCTGACTGTATCTCCTCCTGTTGCTGGGAGGGAATGGGCAGATATTCAAGGTGTATTTATACCTTTCTAATGCCAAGTAACAGCAACAGTTAGTCTGGATGTGTGACTGACTCTGCAAATTGAGAAAGATTTCTAGAGGAGCCTCTGTAATTTTGAAAATGCAACCAAATTCATTGCATGAAATAGTAAAAACATTTTGAGAAAATTGCAAGTAAAAGTCGGGGGAAAGTTTTTGTTTCCTGACAAACACAGTTAGTTTTTATAGCCATGTTACTGGTCTTCAGGAGTTTTGCTTGTGACTCATTTCTTAGCAAAATAAACAGATGTGACTGTGTGTGATGGGTGTGAGTGACCGTGGGGAGTGTTCTGTCTGCTCAGTGTGGCAGTGACTCAGACTTGAAGCTTTTTCAAAACCAAAAGGAAAAAATGCGGTTGGGAAATTCCTGTAAGCCTTGGAGTAGTTAACACTGTTCATATTTCTGTCCATCTCCCTGGCATGAGCACTGGCTTAACTCTGTTTGACTTACAGCTGGAATTACAATGAGAAGCATTTGTCTAAATTGAGAGGGGGAGAAGCGTATAACTTTTAGAAGTGATCTGCTCCACACTAGCAGAAAAAAAAAAGTCAAGTATCCTTCGGTGAAGGCATTGGAAAAGTGTGGTGGCAAAGAAAAAAACAGGTTGGTTTGAAGAAGTAGCCTGACACTGTTTGGATAGTGCCACATCCTGCTGGTGTTGGGCAGTAGGAGCATGAAATTTAATTTGTTTGAGAACATCAAGTGCCACTTCTCTGTTGAAACCTCCTCAGTCTGGGAGTGCTC
Source organism: Cephalopterus ornatus (assembly GCA_013396775.1). Classification (NCBI taxonomy): domain Eukaryota; kingdom Metazoa; phylum Chordata; class Aves; order Passeriformes; family Cotingidae; genus Cephalopterus; species Cephalopterus ornatus. Next base: position 184,716 of record VZRE01012328.1, on the reverse strand, counting down.
TATGAATAGAGAGGAGTTGTGATCCTTTAGCATTTAAATTTCCTTCAGGTTACCAGAGAGAAGGAAAGTAGAAGCAGCACTGGAACTTCTGATAATATCCAAGAACAAAGTATTAGCGTATCTTTTTAGAACCTGTTTTGTAAATACAGGAATATAATTCACACCTTCTCTAATTATTTTTTAATGAAAATCTCAAATGCTTCAGTGCCTTTTCTATTACAAGGGTATTTAAAGAGTATTTCTCACATAGGGAAATAAGTAAGCTACATAATTTAAACTTTTAATTAATCCACCCAATTCAGCGTTGTTGCTTTCTTGCATTATTTAGGTGCTGAAACATTTCAGTGAAAACCAATCCCAAATATGTTGAGACAAAATACACAGCTCCTGGGGAGCTGGTTTTCTAGCTGCTGCTCAGCAGCTGTGTGATTTGGAAAAGCAGAGCTTTATTTTTTAAGCTTGTGACAGTGGTTTCCTACACTTTAATTCTTTGTGTTTGCGTCTCATTTAATTCCATAACACTTAACATTGCAGGACTTTGGAGAGGGGAAAAGACTACAAATGAAAAACTGGTAGTAACAGTTCATATGGAATGTTCCTAAGAGATCAGTTGGAAAACAATACCATTTTTTTTACTTGTAACAATGCTTCTTAAAAAAATTCTGATGATTTAATATTTCTTTCTACAATTAACACTTTAACTTGCAAGTAATGCATTTTGTGGTGGGAGTAATATAAGTTAATTCTCAGGCCCAGAACTTGCAGTGGGTAGCACCGATGTGAATTTGTGTATCGTGTTACGTTAAAATAGTGGAAGTCTTGATTCAGATTCCACAAAAAGTAGGAATAAGCATATCCAGTTCCATTTCCAAAAACGTAAACCAGATTTTGAGTAGTGTGTGAGGGGATGTTGCCTTTGTGTCTCAGTTTGCAGGTAACCAGTTTGGGAGATTAATAGCAGTGACAACTGTCCAAAGAGTGCTGGGAGATGCCCTTTGCTTGAAGTTTAACAAGTAAGATAATTAGGGATTTTTTATAATGGTTTCTTGGGCCTCTTCTGAGAATACTTGTTACTTCCCAAATTGTGTGTTAAATAGGGAAAACCTGCTGCTCTTCTGTGTGTGGAATTCAGAGATGAACTGCACTGTCTCATTAGCTAATTAAAGCCACTTTGCTGCTGCTACCCTTTTTTTTACTTTTCCCCGGAAAATCTTCGTAACACAAGTAGACTAATTAAGTGTGATGTTTAGAGGGAGTTGAATCTTTTTATGGTCAGCACCATCATCAGTGCCCTTCCACCAGAGCAAATGATAAACGTGGGTCAGGCTGAAGCTCCCTGCTCAGTGCAATGGGTGGGTGCCCCTCTCTTCCCAAGGTTTCTGTTCTGGGTGGCACACAGCAAGGAGATAGAGGCAAGGTTGGGCCAGGCACGTTCCCCTGCCTGAGGACTACCGTAACCAAGTGACATCACAAAGGGAATGGGGCAGGAATAGCTCGGGTGACAGGATGGAACATGGGACACAACACATGGGGCATTGCTTGGCTTGTTCTACAGAGATTGCTGCGGTTTCCAAGTTTTCTGTCCTGCCTCAGAATAGAGAAACGGCCTCTAAAAATTCAAGAACAGGAACATTGGTGAGCACCTCTGGGTGGTGTAGAATCTGTGTTCAGCTTCTCTACTGCCTGACTGGGGATGGGGGACAGTTTGGTCCAGGACAGACTCATGCAGCAAGAAAACAAACCTATTAGAATTTTCTTAACATAAGTAACATAGCAAAAATCTAAAGAATAACCTGTTATTAGTAGCATCTGGACTGCAACCTGTGGTTTTAGAAAATATATGAAGTACCACACCCCTGAGGAAATGAAATATAATATGCGTTCTTTAGGGTGAAATGCTTAAGATAGCTATTTTGAGTAATTGGGTATGAAGTCGAAGACTGAATGAAATTTTAGGAATAACTCTAAAACTTCAGGCGTTTAAGTAATACTTCTTAAGTATGTATCTCACCACCTTGGGAAGAGCTTAGTGTGGCAGATGGAGAGTCTTCACCACTGCATTAGCCCAATGAAAGTAAATGTGAATGTAGTTTATAAAGAAGATCCTGAAACAGCAGGAAATGCCTCCTGAAGAGGCATTATAAAGAGCATAACACAAAAAGCACGGTAGCATTTTAGATTTCCACTGCTGTGGATTTTTTTTCCCTAGTAGGTGGAAGGATGGCTTGGAAATGGAAGTATTCCCAGAAGGAGGAGATGGAGGACATGAGCAGCCGTCACCCAGGGCTCACTGGCCTGCAGAACCTGGAAAACACGTGCTACATGAACGCGGTTCTGCAGTGCCTGTGCAGCCTGCCCCAGCTGGTGGAGTATTTCCTCTCGGGGAGGTGGAACACAGCCCTGCGCACGTGAGTTGGTTTGTTTCTCGCCTTGGCACTGCCGTTTTCCTCCCAAAGGATCCATGTTGCCATGAGAATGTGCGAGGCACCACCTCCCAGCAGTTATAGTCAGATGCCTCAGGCTGGTTTACTTGTCCTTTGAGACCCCGGGTTGTTTCCTTGCTGGTACCTTCAGCATTACACTTCTTTTGTCATTTTGATGGTAATACCTGTTACAGTCACTGCTGCCTTGATCATGATTCCTACTACTTTCTGGGATCTGCAGAGTCCCTCAAACCCAATGCCAGGCTGTCAGAGCTGTGCTGTACCTGCACGTGTTTCCTAAGTTTCTATAGCGTGCTCCCATTTGAAGGCGGAGACACCATTTTTTCATTCTCTACCTGAAACTTATGTGTATTTTTTTCCAAGGGCTATTGGCGAGTCTGCAACTGCCTTCAGCTGTTTGATGTCCGATATGTGGCTTGGAGAGTTCGATTATGTTTCGCCTGAAGCTTTTCATTCAGTCTTTGGGAAGCGGTACCCAGCATTTAGCAGGAGGACTCAGCACGATGCGCAGGAGTTTCTGATCTGTGTGCTGGATGAGCTCCACGAGGCTTTCAAGGAGGTAAGAGCCCAGCTGTGGTGTGTTGAGGACTGTAGCAATTCCCTCTGCATTTTATGATTTAGCATTCCATGTAATAATTGCCTGTCCTCCTCTTCTGAACTCCCATGATGGGGCCCTAAAAATTGCTCTTTTCTACCTTTGTTTCAGACCCATTTACACACAATTATTAATTTGCTTCTTGTCTAACACTGCATCAAATTGCATCCCCAATTTAAATGACAATGCTGTCTGTAGCTTCATTGTCCTAACCTCTCCCTCTCCTTGCTTCTTCCACATTCAATATTCTTCTTTCTCATCTGCTTGAAATAGTCATGTGTGCACGCCCTCACGTGTCTTTCTCCTCTTCAAATCCACTGAAAAAGAGCTTTTTTGAGCAGTTAAATCCTGTCAAATGTCCAGATTATTATATTTTTGTTGAATTTCTCTGTGAGGCAAGGGATTAAGCTTACTCTGCTTGTATGAAACACCAAGAAGATTTTAGAGCCAAGTTCTGTGACAAGACTAACAACTGACCCACCCAGGCAGTGGCAGCAACCATTAAAACTCACTGAAGGCACTCAAACAGTAGCTTACCTGCATTTTGTTAATTTTTTTTTTCCTTCTGTATAGTCAAGCCGACACAGAGCTGGTGCAGAAGCAAGAGGGAGTGGCAGTGGCACATCCATTATAACACAGTTATTTGAGGGACAGCTCAGTTACGGTATCACATGTCTGAAATGCAACACCATCACTGACAGACCTGAGAGCTTCACTGTCCTCTCCCTGCCCATCCCTTCCAGGAGAGTGTGCTCTCTGCAGGTACAACTGCCAATGCTTCCCTGCTGGGTCTCTGCTTCATGTGGGAAGAGGTGGCCTTAGACTAATGAGCGTTACTGAAAAGATGCAGGTTTTTAGTTACTTTGGGTTTCCTGGGAGCTAATGGATAGTCTTGGATCTGGTCCTTAGAGAAGTGGTGTTTCTTCACTGGTCTCAGGACCACAGAGGCTGGTAGGGTTACAGGAGCAACGCTCGTGGTTTGCAGAGGATGAGGAACATCAGGATCATTCAATCACAACCACGAAGGTTTCTTTCACTCACCCAAGTATTTCCTCACTTGGGGGAGAAAGGAAGCGAATGTTGGCTGCTTTAAGTGTATTTGTAATGACAGCCTTGCTGCATCATACTTTCAGTTAAGAAGAGAGCTCTGAAGTATGACAAATTCATCTCTTACTTTGCTTAGGCTCCTCAGGAGTGGAGGGAGATCAGTTTGATCAAGTTGTTTTATTTTTTTCCTTTGACAGGAGTGTCTTGACTGCTTCTTTCAGCCAGACACACTGACTCGGAACAACCAAATCCACTGCTACTGGTGTGGAACAAACCAAGATGCCACAGTAAAGGCCACCATAACCAGAGCTCCGCAGATCGTTATTTTTCACCTAAAGAGGTACAGTCTGAATAGGGTGGGACATGGCCAGTTCCTGGGATTTGTTAGATGTGAAGGGCAGTCACTTGCATTTGCATAGAAGGAAAAAATCACTGCACACCAGTGTCTTTAGTACTTTTGATACCTGAAATCTAAATGGGCAGTAACAGAAATACAATTAGTGCAGCAGCTCAAAGTCAGACATCCCTGGGAATCAGAGTTCCTGTGGTCAGTGGGAGAGCTTGTGACTTGGGTTCTAAGTGCAGGACTGACACAGGGTGTTTTTTGTGTCATTACTGCAAGCTGAGACACTATGCTTTGGTTTTATCCCTTAACTAAATCAGGCCTAAACAACTGGGGATACTAAACTGAAAGGTGCATCATATAAGAGCTCCTGGATTAGCAGACTTCACTAGGCACATGTGGCCAGATGCTGAATTTACTCTTCAGGATTTTTTCTAAACAACTTTCCACCTATAAAGAAAACTACTTTGGGATGATTTGGCTTACCAGAACTATGTTATCTAAAATCATGATTTAATTTTCCATTCAGCATCTGCTTTTCTCAGTGTGCTCAAAGAACTTGTGATCCCCAGCTGCAGCCCTTGGCCACACGGTAAATGTTTAAAAGCGCAGTTTGTACTGGAAGTTACAGAGGGAAGTGGGATGGAGCCTGGCATGAGAGAAGAGCTGACAATGGCAGCACAGTGCAGTCCAAAATGTCGAGGACACAGTGAGAGCGATGCTGGACATCTCTTGTGGGTTTAGTGCACTTTCTGTCAGTATACTGTAAAACACAACTTTAATACGGATCTTTCTCTTTCAAAGGCTGGATAGTCAATTGTTGGTTTTCCCTTCCCCTAGGAAAGTCAGTTAAGCAACCACCACAATGCAAAATTAAGTTGAGAGTTATTTAAAATCATTCAAAATTTCATTTCAGGTTTGCCTGGCAGGACAAGCACAGAAGGAAACTCTCAACCACTGTTGGCTATCCATTACACAATCTGGATCTCTCTCCCTACAGCTCCACGTTTTTCTACAACAATGCAGTGTACAGCTTGCATGCTGTAGTGGTAAGCTTTGCCTTTCCTGCTTTTAGTTGGAATGCTCTGCCTCACAGAACAGATGAAGCATGTGTTAGTTTGGACTTTATGTATACTGATTTATATTTTAATGTATGGCTTTTTGTATATTTTTTTTTTTTAATCTGCCATGGACATAAGCCAGTAATAGTATGTAAACCAAGGTGAAAGAAGTTGTCTTTTCTCCTTCTTCCCCAACATTCTCATTTTAAAAGCATGCACTCCTGACACATAATGCCTAGTTGGAGCTTCTTCAGAACAAACTCACAGGCTTATCTTGCATGAATCCTGTTTATAAATAAGGACTAGAGGATCTCTTTTTTTCCACTGTTCAGAGCAAGAGGGGCCCTCTTATAGTGACCTAAATCAGGGCTAATAGTTGGGTTGCAAATGTAAAACTGCAAAACAGAGAAGCATAATGATAATCCATTTGCTCTGTTTTAAAGCATTTATTTGAATTAACATTCCTTGCTGTAGGCCCATGGGGGCTAGAATGCTGTCTCCCAACTTTTCCAAGTGCAAACAAAAAAAAAATGATTGGCAATTCCTTGGTTTGCCTGTGAGGAGACAGAGCGAGACTCTGGTTTTAACAGACTGTTGTTTGTTACAGAACCATGCTGGTGATATAGATTATGGCCACTACACAGCATTCTGCAAGCACTCAACCACCAAACACTGGTACAGCTTTGATGATGTCCAGGTCACCAAGATCCCAGATTCTGCAGTGCAGACTGACACAGCTTACCTCCTCTTCTACACCTGTCAAGGCTATTGAGGATCTGCTGGCCCTTGAAAACCAACAGTGAGTAGGGCAGCAACTAGAATTCATCAGCAGCATCAGCCAAGTCCTGTTTCATCAATAAACTAGAGCATTTGCACTACTGATTATCTGTTGTGGTCTTTCAAGAAGTAATTCCTAGAGAGAACAGTTACAGCCCCTGAGCCTGTAAAGGAATGTGCATCTGCTCCATTTGCACAAGGTCTGATGGTTGTTTTCCGTGACAACCCTCTTGCATCCCAAAGAACACAGATGTTGAACATACAGATGCACTTACCTGAAAATTCCTGTTTTTCTGCTGGTTAAGAATATTATGTTGTTTTAAGCTGCCTTTCAGGAACTGACAGTAGGATGCTGAGGTGAAAGCACAGAACCAGAGCACAGAGGGTGTGAAGTGACCAGTAATATATGAGAAAGAAAAAGAAATTATTCTAGTAATATCATTTTTGTTCCTCTAGCACTGCAAACTTGTTTGCAGCTTGTAGGCTCCTGGAAAACAATCAATTCTGGTCTTAATTCCATCAGCAGGACACACACAAACAGGTAAAAGCTCAAAATGTGTGACGCCAGGTTTCTGAATGCCAACCTAATCAGCAAGGGAAAACTAACCCAAAGCCACAGCAGGGAAACATAAGATGCAAGTCAACTAAGTTTCTAAACTAATCAGTTCTATGCAAAATAGTATTTTTTTTTCACCTGGAGAACCTTTAAACTGTGTGAGTATGACTCAGACTGTCATTACATAGAATCCTAACTATTACACAACAAGCTGAGAATGAAAACACCAAACTCAAACATACATTTAACAGGATATATTTTTAAATCATTTCTTCATTAAGGTTTTTAATGCATGTGTACATGAAAATTTATATTAAAAAATTAAAAAGGAAAATCTTGTTCGTTTAGAATAACTCTGAAGTGCACAAATATTGACAAAAGCTAACAGAAAAAATAATACAGCTCTGCTTTTTTATTAAGTAGTGTTGCAATTACTTAGAGCTGGCAAATAAACGCAATCCTCTGAGTTTGAGATTCTCACAAAAAGGACAACATTTTATTATATACATAGTTCTGATGTGCAAGTATGCAATCAATATGTACACTTACATTCCTAACTGTTTTCATCGTTCTAGAGTATTCACAGTAGAATCAAGCTTAAGGTTAGAAATGTGAAAAGGCCATTAACAGTGAAAGAAAAAAATAAACCAAGATATGCCTTGGGATTTTAAGACATTTTAAACTACTTGTTAATAGATTTCAGATGACTAAGCTAGAATTTAATTTTGGAGCAGACTAAAAATATAGTTGTTTCTTAAATAAACAGTAATGCGAGTATGCCTGTAAATGGTTCCACAGATGGCAGTATTACCACAAGCGTTACTCATCAGTCTTCTGATTGTTAAGCACTACTACGGACCAGAGCGAGCCTGCTGGCAGAGACACTACTGCAGCCATCCCCACACCTGGGAGTGGCTATGTCTGTCAGAGTTTTGCATATTTATATGCATTCCCATGCCTACTTTGCTCCTATAGAATGAAAACCAGTTTCCTTCACCCACACTACGTGGCCATATCCACTGCTCGCTGTTCATAGGAAGTATAAAAGAGAATATAAGCAGCTGAGGACTTCACCGACGACGCTGAGATCTCAGAGACTTCGTGGTCGTCAAACTTAAACCAGCGCTGTTTTGAAGCATTTTTGCAGTAGGCTGTGTAGTGTCCCCCATCCAGCCCACCATAATGATTCTGTGAATGTAAGAAAAGAATTAGTGCCCTCAAAAGCTGCCATTTCTTCTGGTTAGGGAAATAATCTACAACGTGAGATTTTTTACTAAATACCAATCATTCTTTTTAGAACACAGCTTAATCTGCAACTGGGTAGGCAGCCTGGAAACCTGGATGAATCACACAGGCTGTGACCCTGAGTCATTGCGTCAAGTCCAGCTCAATTTCCAAATGTGACACGGTTACTTACCGACACTGAGAACAGATTGTATCTCTTCAAGGTATTCTTTGGGCCAATAACATACTGTGAAAGGTCAAGTGTTTCCAATGGAAAATCTACAGAAGTTTGAAGCTTTTGTTTCCATCTTCCATCATAGGAAAATCTAGAAAATTAAAAAACATCATTAAAAGTTGTTCACGAGCTACTTAAGAACATTAAGCATGTTTGTTTTCCCTTATTTAACGAGGATGTCATCTCAGTTAAAGCTCCCGATTTTGTTAATATGTTAACAAACATGTTAACAGGTGTTTCTTAGTAAAAATGAACAGAGGTCACTTGTAAAAGTGCTTTGTGAACTACGGCCTTATAAAAGAAGCACAGATGAAAATAAAATTCTTGCAACATTACAACTGGAAAAACATCCATAATTTTCTATAATTAAAAGTGGTCAGCTACTGTCCTAGAACAATCACTCTCCATCAAAGCCTGATCACTTCATCCTAATTTTCGTCCATCACCATTTCCTTACCGTTTCAAGTGCACAAGGAGAACAGGTGGTAATTTCCAAATTTCTATTTTTTTCAAAGAATCCCTTCGGGTTTTGCAATGGCTACAGTAAAACCTATTATTATCAGTAAGCTTTTCCTCTTTGGAGAACAATCTAAGGCATTCCTAAAACAAAATACAAACACAGATGGTGAATGGCAGGTGCTTATGAAAGTGTACCAAAAATGTTTGTTTCCTACTTGGTTGTCAACCTGCATCAATTATCTGTATCCTAAATTTCAGAAGAATGAGGAAAAGTAAGTTAAATCCCAGTGTGGAAGCAAATTTTACTCCATATATTAATTAGCTGCAAGTCCTTCAAAATATATTGACAGTGTGTTGTTTAAAACCACGAAATACTTATACTATGACCTACAAAAGCAAATCCTATACATGTCTTCTCTGCTACTGCAGCTTCAATATTTCTATCCTGCTTGTATTTTAAAACGTTTAAGGGATGACCTATTTTTTTAAACTTCAGAGGAATTAAAAATTGTGAAGATTCAGATCTGTTTGTGTTTCACATTAGTGTAAATTAAGCTGGAATGTTGACCAACCCCTTCAACAAGAGGATGAGCAGAAGGAACATCCCAATGAAGTCACAGAGGAGTGGTTTTGCCCCAGGAGCTGTTTCTCCCTGGCTGCACCGTACCTGCAGAGTGCATTTACTGGAGGATGCGAGTGGTAACGACAAATACATGAAAGCCTCAAAGGTTCGGGACTTCTTGTGACACGTGAGACACTGCACAGTGGACTTGAACTGGCCTTGAAAGAGTGCCACAATAATGGATTCATTGAGCTGTTTGTGCTTGTGCCAGGCTAGTTCTGCTGCTCTGAAGTCATCAAGGTGATCATTGTTTTCTTCCTTGTATCTTTTCCTGTTGTCAGCCTGGATAACAGAAGTTTAAATACCACGGCAATATATTAATGTGCACATAAATCAGAAGTCTCATCTATAGGCAAGCATATTAAATATTTTCAAGTATATTTAAACATAGCCATCCAGTTCTTATTTTCTTAGAAGAAACCTAGTTAGGTTTCTTCCATGGCTCCCTTCAGTACCTTATACTGTTTCATACTAAATTCCTAATTAAATTCTGAATACTTGCATTTCTTTGTATTGAAAGTTGCAGTAACATAACCTTCTTATAAAATAAGAAGGTATTTTAAAAATTTATTTCTCTTGATCATCTGACAGACATATAATTTGTTATAAGTCTATTGCTTACTTTATTTAGGTCTTCATGCAAGCCATCCATTAGAAAGAGAAGCAGTTCTTGGGAGTCCTGTTGGCTATATCCTGCAAATTGGTCATTAATCTTCCCAATTGTAATTTTGAAGTCTTTTGGACTAATATATTTATACTGTCCTGTCCATAAGGCTTTCATTATTACACCAAACTCTTCAGCCACTTCACCTTTATGCCCCAGGAAATTTGACCTATAAAATAAAGACAAAAAAATCCTGTGAGCCCTTCCAATAACTGGTTTTTAGCATTACTGTTTTTAATTGAAGACATTATCCCAATTTCAAAATAATTTATTTAGACCAAGAAACACTGTCTGTTGGATTGAGCTAAATAAAAGTTTTGTCTACTGTAATTTGGTTCCATATTCAAGATGGAAGGTACAGCTGTTTTCAGCTGGTTTTGTAAACTGCTGTTTAAATACAGAGTTTGGTTTCAGGAGACACTAGTACACTTGTATTTATGAATGTAGTGACCACAGTTTAATTATGACTGTCCACTAAAACTTATTTAGTGACACACATGAATTTTGAAAATGTTAAGGCTCCTAAAAGTTACCATTTCTCTTCTACTTAAAAAAAAACAACCAAACCCTCCCCTTGGCCTCACTAAGTGATCTTTTTGAATTGGCAAATATGAAGGCAGATAAGAGATTGTTACCTGTTAATATCATCCTGATACAAGTTCCTGTTAAAATAGTCAGCCAGGTGAGGTGCATTGCACAGACACTGTAATATGGAATTCATATAGCAAGTGTTCCCCAGGTTACGGAGTCCTGTGAGAGCTGGTCCCGATCCCCCAAACACAGGATTCAGATTCCGAATCTGTGATGCAGAGAGCCTTGAAATTTCTGCTTTAGTGTAACAGATGGGTCTGTAAGGAAGAAGTTGTTTTTTAGGAGTCTTAGACTTGACAAGGCTGTGCACACAAACCAACAGACACCCCACCTCGCCCTCCACCCCCTGGGACTGAACTATCCTTGCACAAGATGTCACCAAATGCAATCATTTAAGGTATTCAAAATCAGTCAATGCAAGTGAGATATTCATATTCACTGGCCTATAATGAGGCTGAGTTTTAGGCTTCAACAGTTGTGGAATTTGTGGGGTTCTTTTGCTTTATTTAATTCAGAGATGAAAAGTTAGCTGTTGATTTAATCCAGTTTAAAATCTCAAAACTTTGCATTTCACAAGCTGTCAGAAGACAGGTATTTAGCCTGTTAACACACTAATTACATAGTCTGTGACTGAAATTCCTTTTAATACATAACAATTACATTGATTCTCCAAAGATAACTGCTGTTATGAAACTTTTAGCAATGAAATTTCAGTCTATCCCTCTGGCATCCTTTCAAACCTAACTAGAAAATATTAATGAATTTTGGGCGGTTAAACACAAAGAAGTCCTATGTGCCATCATATTGCATGATATTGTGATATAACTCATGGAACATACTTATTGTCACGATTGACTGCAGGAGTTACAGGAATTCTTTTCTTCTCTTCCTCCTGAATGGCTTGGGTTATATCTGGGGAAGAGTAGGAGCGCTTCAGTTTGGAGTGTTCTCTCTCTCGTTCAACAGTCACCTGTGGCTTGGGTTTATGAGTTGGAGGGGTTGATGGAGGAGTAGATGAAGGAGCCATTTCTGGTGGATACATATGAACAGTATTTGTTGGCGAGTGATAGTAACGAAAGGTTCCAGTGATTGGATCCAGAAACTTGGGGAAAAAAAACAAATAGTTTCAAAACCAAGTAAAAATCCATCATTAACTTACTTACCTACTTTTAAATTACTGTAAGAACAGTGCATGAGTTTTTCAGACATTGGGATGTTGTAACTGGCCTCAACATTTAATAGATTAGATTTACTGGAAGGGAGCACTTTCACCAAAATGTCTATTAAACAGCAACTGCTTCATACCAGGAACAGCAGATGAACTCTCCTAGTGTCATTACAAATAATAATAAAATTCAGAAAGTAACCATGTGGAAGTTGAAGAGGAGTGAAAAATAAACAAGTTCTAACTTAGAAATAAGACACAATTGAAATACAAGACAAAACTGCATTTTAGTATCAGAAGAGGAGTTACCTTTGCCCAACCTGCAGGCAGCCCTGGGATTATCCTTCCCATTTCTTCACTTCGTGCTCTCATTAATGGCTCCCGCTGAGACTAATAAACAAAGAGAAGTGTAAGGTACATACAGTTACCTATACAGAGCAACAGGCTGCCTGTGACTTCCCTATGGAGTTAAATGATTCCATGCAAAACAGTACTATAAGAAATCCTTGATTATAGCTGGAAATACAGTTTATTAAAACAGTAATTTATTACTATGATTTTCTATCAATCTAAACAAAACCCATTTGTTGACAGTTCAGTATTACAAAGGTCTCAAAACTCAATTTCTTCCCTAAAGAATGAGGAAGCATCAGGGAGATGTGCTTTTGTTAGACACACAGGGATGAGCTTTCCTGCCTCTCAAAGCAGCACATGAAGGAATGTGCATGAGACAATGAACGCGTGTTAAATGCTTGTTAATGCGAGCAGAAACTGTTCAAGACTTCTAATGAAAGCTTCAAATATTTTTTTCAGATGAATGTGACAAATGAAAAAAGCAAAAAAACAGCTGTAAACATGGCACAGTCTTTTCTTAAGATGATGACTTTAAAAATTGAAATGAGGTGTAATTTAACATAATCATAAAGCTTCTGTGCTTGATTATTTTGGCTACATACAATACATTTGTATTTACTTTAAGTTTTTCAGTATCTTGTTCAGAATCCTCTCTAAGGGGTCCTGGCTTTTGAGCTCCACTGTCTGGTTGTCCTTTAACCCCAGTTTGCTGTAAAAGATTTTGAGAGAAGGCTTCAATTTTCATCTGGCATGTCAGTAAAGAATGCTGATAAAGCAGAGTTATACTTTCTTTTTTGGCTGTTAAATGAATGTGTCACAAAGAAGTGGTTAAAACAGGTCTTTTTCACTCTTCCTACTCTATACTATAAGCAATTGACTGGAATAGTTTTTGTAGCTGAATGTTGTATTACAGACTATTCTGTAGTTTCAAGAGCTCAGAAATAAAATACAGAAGTTCCACCTACACTATTTTCCCCCTGAAAGTTGTTTATATTTCAGACTTTTTTCCCTTTGACTCCTCACTGTGGCAAAACCTCTCCATGAAAAAAAGGCAAACTGTGAAGTCAACGTGAATTTATCATAGGCTATTTTGGGATTATGTGAAGTTGCTGTCAGTCAAAAGCTCATGAATGACTGTGCTAAGGTTGCCGACAGGAAGATTTATTTTGGCTTCCTTGTGCATTTGGATTAAACAAGCATCAGAGTTTGATCAAATAACAACTGCAATTGCAAAAGCAGAGAAAAATATCCTAATGCATGTTCTTGAGAAACGGTTTTAAAGATGTGTTCCATTGTTAACTCAGCTTCACAAATGGCTCCTGTTTCATGATCAGATGACTTCTACACTCTGAGAAATTTTGCCATTTTTTTCAAGAATGGGGAAAGAAGGAACTGTGACACAACCCCCCAGAGATTTGGAACTGGACTGTTCTCAGCAAAAATGCTAGATTAGGGTGATCCTTTGCTTCCTGTGCCAGGAAACAAAATCCTGTTCTGTCAGCATTTATACAGCTGGGGGCACTAAAGTGTGTTTGTTAAGACAACATCATTCTGTCTCTAACAGTGTAATATACAGTACTGGGCTGGTACCAGAGATAAAATACCACCATGCCTCTGAAACAGAGAGTTGCAGCCTATGAACCACCATCCCTTCTATTTCCATGCCAGTGGGAAGTTTTATTGTCCTATGGGGATTTCATGCTGCCCACCTACCAGCAAGAAATAAAGGCTGTCTTGGGAAAAAAATAAAATCTATTTGTGTCTTGGTTTTAACTCTCTCCTCTACTTTTATGTAAAAATGGTCTAAATAGACTTCAAATTATGTATTTCGAATTTCTAGATTGATACTAAACTATTCAGGATGATGTGAGTGCATAACTACTCTGTATTTGATGATGATTTTCTTTTTCACTGACCTTGCCTGGAACAGTCACAAAGGTCTGAGATGCATCACCCAGTGCCCGTCTCGGTGTTTCTGGTGTTCGCGTTCCTTTTTCTCTCTCTTCCATGGATATTTTGTCAACCTCAATCGTTTTTGCACCAATGTATTCTGGTTCATTTTTATTTTGCTTTTTTGCTTCGATTGCTTCTCTGCGTGCTCTTTCTTGTTCCTTCTCCTCCTGTTCTCTTTTTATTTGTTCATCCCTCTCCTTCTGTTCTCTGTCCTCTTTGGACTGCTGTAGCTTTTCTCTGTGTTCCTTTTCTTTCTGTTCTTCTTTTGCTTTCTGTTCCTGTTGTTCTTTCTCTTTTTGTTCCTGTTCATCTTTTTCTCTCTTGAGCCTCTCTTTCTGTTCTTCTTGCTGCCTCTCCCGGAGTTCTTTTTCCCGCCTGTTTTTCTCTAACAAAGCAGCAGTTTCTGCGTGTACCTGACTTTTTTCTTCCTCTGTCAGAACACTCTTCACGTCCCGTACCGGCTTTGTGGAGCGGTCTGGCACCACTCGTCCATTCTCAACAGGCTGCACGTCACTGACTGTACCTGGAGCTTTTGGTCTGGTATCATCAGGGATTTTTAGTGAAGGCTTTTTAGTACGATCCACCTGTAACACAGGTGTAGAACACAGAGTGTAGAACAACAATTCGCTACAGCTATTGCTGCTCTGTTTGCTGAGCTTTTCCTAAGTGAGATTTGTAAGAGAATAAAGATGACAACAAGTTGACTTCTGCCACAGAGAGTGATCTTTCAATTTTTCATTAAATCTGGTCTTGTTAGCAGAATTAGCAATTCACTTGACTTTCAGATGTGAGATAATCAATGAGATAATCACAAGCCCTACAGAACCATAAGGACAGCATTAAGCACTGATTACCACAACTCTTTATTTTCAAGCTTTCAGAGGTGAATATTCTAGGGCAATCAGGCAGCCTAATTTGGGCTTGGCTCTCTCAGTCATGTGACAGAGCATGTGCTTAAGGCAGATCTGCTTGATGGGAAGGGGTATTTAAGAATGGCTTATGCTCAGAACTAGGACAGCAAGTTGTTTTTAATGCTGAAGTGAACGTTCTGAAGAAATATAAATTGATCTGGTTCAGGTAAGAACAGAAATAATGTCTTTAAATTTTACAGTTTAGGGTCTCCGGGCTGAAATTTGTTTTTAAGGCTGTATCCAGAAGGGTGAAAGTGAACAGCTTTTCTCCTAAGCAACATATTATTTTAGTATAAGAACTCTACAAAGGTGTCTTTAGAAAGTTTTATTCACATGAAAGGAAGAAACAAATCTCTGTACTTTCAATACTAGGCCAAGGCTGACAAACCAGCTAAGTGTTTTGTTATTTGTAGGAAGATGCATTTGCTAGAAAGCAGACCTTTGGAATAGCCAAGGTAAACCAAAGCCTAACTGCACTCTCTATTTCATCCCGTGTGTTTTGAGTAAAAAAGTTTGCTTACAGACTTTCTGAATTAAAGATCAACTGGTGACATTCGATTTCTCAGGTGCTCAGTGCTCATATAAAAATATTCATGAAAAGTTCTGCAAGTCTGTTAAGTATATTAGTTCATAGAGTTTTGTAGATCAGTTACCATGGCTTCAGAGACCACCAATAGTCTCTGTATCAATATACTTGTGTACAAGGCTTGAACAAATGTATTGAGTATGTTTGCTTGTGGATTCAGAGTTCTGGGTGTGGTGGCTGTCTAATACATTAACCATATATTAACTCAGAAAAAAAGGAACACAGCTTACCTCAGGGATACTTCTTGTAATTGATACTGGATTAACTACCAATGGGCTGTCAGATTTTGGAACAGCAGCATCCTGTATGTTTGATCTGTTAAGTGATTTCAGTCTCTCTTCCAAATTATCTCCTGTTTCTTCATTTTCAATTGCTTCTGTTGGGGATGGCTTTACAGCAGCAACAGGGGGAACAGGAGTGGGCTCTTCCAGAGATGGATACGTAAAATCCACTGCAGGAGGGGGGGAGAGGAGGGAAGCATAAAAGAGCTCTTAAAGCAGAAACACAAAAGCAAAATAAACGCCCAAGTTCCAACCCAAAATTTAGCTTTTAGCCAGAACAAAGCTTTCCCAAAAGCATTTGAATGAATTACAGATGCATCCAGTAATTACAAAAGCTTCGTGGGGTGTCATCCTTTTTACTTACAAGAAACGGTCACTGCTTCACTCCTGCCGTGCTGGGGTGGAGTTACTCTAGCATTTGTTGTATACTGGGGAAAACAAAGGAGCCAATTTTCATAACCTCCTTCTAGAATTAAAGGTTCGTTCTGCAGTATAGTTTTGCTTTCCCACTGTATGGAAAAAAAGTTTGAAATTAATTGATTGAAAAATAGAAAGGAAACTCTTACAGCTTAATAGTGTTGTTGAAATTTCTGTGTCTAGTCATTAAATTGAGAGGTTATTTTTAAGTAAGAATTAAAGAGGCTGCAAAAACAGGGATCCTCTTTGTGTTTGAAGAACGTTCAACGCAAGTTCCTGGCTCTACCTACAACAGGGTGTGAACGTTTTCAGTACAGAAAGAACCACTTATTGCTACTTCACATAACAATCCATGCAGAAAAACGTTTTTATTATAATATTTGCTTCAGTTTCTTATCTGGTAAGTGATAAGTGATCTTATCTGATACTGAGTGATTAATGCTTTAGAAAGCATAACATTAACTTTCTGAAAACCCCTCGAGAGTTCAGGCTCCAGACTGCCCTCCTCCTGAGGGCCTCCCCAGTATTAGAACATGAACAAGGCACAGAGGGCTCAGAGAACATTCTGTAAAGCAATAAACAGGGAGAACTTCCTGAACTATCTCTGAACTCCAGTTCTGAATGTTTAGGGAACAGAAAGATGGGTGATCTTTCACACGAGCCACCTCTATAGAGAGGAGGGACAACACAGCCATAGCCAGAGTTTGACTTGAAAATGTTGGGCATTCGCTTACTATAGAGTCTATAAACTCTCTGCACTGAGGAAGTTCAAATTTAAATTCACGCTTATCTAAAAGTTATATTCAAATAATGCAGAAAACTTAACCATGCTCAAAATATTTCTGGAGCCTCCCTCACTCTGCTGTTAACCTATTCAATAAAAGATAGTGTCCTCTCCTAGAGCATGAGCATGGGAAACGTCAGACTACACTTCTGCTATCAAAATAAGCAGGCTTTGAAAACTGAACCAAGATGCTTGCCTGAAGGTTTCCACATAATTGATAAATACAGATGCTTTAAAACTTTCTGATTTATTGAGATGATTAGTATAAACTATGAAACTTGCCAACCTTAAACAGCGCATCCTTCAGGCTCTGAAGAGTTGTTCCTAGCTTTAAGTCTTCAGCAGAACTAAACCAGTCCAGCAGTATAACATAATGAAACTGTCCTCTCCTCTTCCATGGATCTCTAGAGTCCTCTGGGAGTCTAGCTTCAATCCAATTAGCAGTAACTCTGAAATGTATTAACATGCGTTTAAAAACAAATGTATAAGTAACATTTTATCCAACAATATATAATCCATATATGTTTGTGCTTGGATAAAATAAATATGCTTTGTCTTGAAGTCAGTATGTGCGAGAACAGAGCTGTCCAGATACATCTTACCCACTGGTATACAGCAGGGACTCTGAAACTAAGTGTACAAGCTCTAAAAGCATAAAATTTTTTATAAAATTAAATACTTCATTATAATTTAACATTATGTCATACCCAGGACTGATAGCTTCTTCTGGGACACTGATAGATCTTGGAATACAGGATTCCTGATAATCCTTCAATCTTCGAGCATCCATTATAAGCAATTCAATATTTTTGTCCGACATCATTGCAAACAGTTTCTCAGGTGTGACTGCTCCTTGAAATAGAGAAGAAAATAGATATAAGAAGCTACATTATAAATGGAGATAGCTATGATATCTGACCGGTGCAATCAAGACTGCAAACAGATGAAATAGAATTAAGAAGTCCCACAAAGTCATAGAGGTGAGACATTACAGAATAAACAGATTGGACCTTTTGCTTCCACTGCTGTGGTGATTAGCACCTGATCTGCTAAATTAGACCATACTGAACATTTCAGTGATAAATCAATTAAAATTTTTGTGGTCTCACTTAAATAGAGCTATATAGGCAAGCATTTGTAAAATACATGCTGCTAATGTTCTTTCTCAGTTAAGAACTCTAGAGAACATTTTCACATATTTACTGCAAGAACAAGAGGCAGAAGGTTGTGAGGGGAAAGGAAAAATTTCTTATTTAGCAGAGCAGCATTTCAGCCTTTATTTATAATTTGCTATAACTGAAATACAGGATACTAGAATTTCATCAAATTCTGTGAAACAACTTCTTAAAAGAATTGCAGCTGCTTAGGTGATTGGTGCACAGTCACATGGACACCTCTTTCACATCTGTGGGAGCACTGCATTTCTTACCACTCAGGCTGTCAGACTGATCCTTTCTTTCCAGCGAATGCTTCCTCTCACCATTAATCTGTGTTATAAGGGGAAAAAAAAGTTTACTCTGTAATACTCAGAATCAAGGTGGCAACAGACACTGACTCTCACAGACCTTGAAGGAAACTGGTCAGGCTGTTAAAACACAGGAAGGAACCTAGCACAAGTAAGCTGCTTCTGAAGGTGTGGTGACAAATGTACTAAAAAGATACCAAGGTTGCTGCTCTGCCTAGACAGGAAACAGTAAAAAAGCAATACAATCTAGGACAACATCATCCAGTATTTGTGGAGAAGGAAATTTGTTTCCACACTTTTGCTGCAAAGTCAACCCTCTCTTAAAAAGCTTATTTAACACCAATTTATTACCATTACCTTGGGTTTCTTGCATTAGCTAATTCTAGTATAAAACAGACTGAGCTTTCTTGTAAAGTCAAATTCTATCTTATGCATGACTTGGAGGTTGTGGACTCAACATATTCCAAAAAAATGTCAAAGAAGGATTACAGAGAGTATAGACTAATTTAGAAAATCCTCCACCATGATTCTGAACTGGAAATAGCTACTACAAGAGACCAAATGCTAGATCGAAACTATACATTTAGACTGAATTAGAGAGTTTATAAACATCTTCAGTTACCCTTTGGCTTTTTCCTTTGGAATCCACGGCACTTTCTGAGGAGTTTTTGGCTGAATTCTTTCCATCATCCTTTGGTTCTTGCTTTTTCTGCAGCTCTTGTCTGTCTCTCTCTTCAAGTTTTTTCCGAACTTCAGCTTCCTCATATCTATTGAGAAAAAGAAAAGAAGTCTTTTTCTCAATATTGTGCTATTGACTAACCTTGGATTATTAACATCAGAATCATTAAGTCCTCAGGAAGAAACAAAAAAAAAAAGTATTTCAAGTTTTAAAAAAGTTAAAAGTCTTGTCAGTTTTTGTATTCCAACAACCCTCATTTTCTTTCATGACTGCATGATCTTATTTTTCCCACTTTTTGGGTTGGTTTTCTTATTCTGAAATCCTGTTTTGAGTCCTATTTCATAGCCACTGCTTGTAAAGCTATTTTTTCCTCCAAACCTGTGGTCATTCTTAGCTATGGTATCACTAAATGTTTTTCATTGCCCACAGGAAAGGGTAAGTACTGCTGGCTTATAGGTAAACTTCAGTATATTACAACAATCATCCCAGGTATTTTATTTTGGTTTGCACTGGAGCCAGTTAGGAGTAAGTTAGCTCAGTTATTTAAATGTCCTTCTCCTGAGAAGTCAGATCAGACCTTATTATGTGCCTGGTGCTTGTTTCAAACACTGGACCTACGGGGAAGCCAATGCAAGAAGGGTGTACACTTGAGAGTTTTGATGGACCTGGGTCTTGCTGTCCTTTTCATAAAGCCTCAGACTTGACAATTAACCTCCCAGTCTTTTGCTGTTGGAAGGACGATCATGGTATTGTGAGCCAGTGACCTCCAAACTGCAGTTTTTAGATCGCCCACTGGAGGTTTGTACAGTCGCATCACTGTTAAGTAGCATTTGCTTATATTTAATACAACTGAGAAGTTTAAGGGTTACTAGGGATCCATATAACAAAAAAGAATGTTTTGAACTAATGATTTTGATTGCTGAGCCAAGCAGTGAAACATGAACACTGGACTGTGTTGACAGTTTAAATCAGATGATGCCTAATCAGAGTTAAAGTAACAATGACAATACAGCTGTATTTCATATCAAAAAGTACTGTGTCAATAAATTAGATCATTAAATCAAGTGCTGCCTCCAAGTCTACTTCACTAATTGGCCTCTAACAGGAAGGAAGCAGCAAGTCTGTAATTTTATCTTTTAAACAGGCTTCTTAATTTGGCACAGGCATTATAAGTTAGAATAGAGCATTTTGTTCCCACTTTGAGTTAATGACACTAAAGCATATTTCATATTTCAGTTTAATTTGGTCAGTATGGAATATTTGCCCATCAATTTCCCCTTTTATACCTCTGAAGCACATAGTAGGTCATTCATGTAGGTATTCCTGCTCCTATACAAGTGCAGGGTCAGCAGCTCCACTTTTAGTTAAAAATTAACATTGAAACTATTTGCTGGCCTACTGCCTGGGGAAGAAATTATACAAATAACTTCCCCGAAACCACTTCTGTAGTTACACAGGAGTCATGTTTCATTTCTATTCCCTTTAAATATTTATACATTTTACCCAGAGCAATTGAAAGTTATTGTGTCAACTTCAAAACTCTTTTGCTTTCATAAAAAGCCATAAGTCACTAAACAAGTCTCTAAATTTTGGGTTTCTATAATTCTATCAGTGTTTACTCTTACAGCGAATTCATCGTTCTGTTGAATTGTAAGACTCAACTAAAGCCAAAGAAAATTTAAAGATTGTTTCATACACAGTATCATCAGACATCTTTGCAAAGTCCCTCTTCATATAAGTCTAACTACACTCTTATTGTTCACTTTCACTAACTTTATAGATTAAGCACTTTGAAGGGCATAAAATATGCTTTCACAAGAATATTTGGGAAGGGCAGGATGAGACATGACACTCAGGAAGGGAAATGTGCCCAGCTGCAGAGAGAAAGTTAAAAGGGTGAGAAAAAGTCACTAAGGATGCAAGAAGCAGACAAGGCTGGAAGCAACACACACTGCTCTAAATATCATCTAAAGACACACTCTGTCTTATGACTTCTTACCAACACCACTTCATGGCTTATGGCACAAAGATGTAACTTGACAGTTGTTAATCAGTCCATTAGTATCAGCTCAGTTGCATACTGGCAAAACCATGCCAAATACTGGCTGCACATAGCAGAGAAAAGGTAAACTACAGCCACATCAGGAGGACTTCTTAAGGTATCCGATTATTAGGAACAATTATTAATAGATTTGGTTTCAGATGACCTTATGATTAAGGAGAAAATTAGTCTTGATCATCTCTAGCGTATATATCATTTAGATCATATGGTTTATTAGTCAATAAACAAAATTAGAAGACAATGTCAACAAATCATGGTTGCCAGGAATTTGGAGATAATGTATAAAGTGACAAGTTATTAGAGTGTGTGGCAGTGAAAATTATTTCTAGTAACAGACTTCTGGGGATAAACAGTTTTAAGGTCTCAAGAGTTTCAGCTATCCATCGTCTACTCAAGTGCAATTGTTTATTACTAAATAGCATGAAAACCTGAAATTGCACATGTACAGGCTTCAGGTGTAAGGAGTTATTTATCAGCTGTATTCACATACCTGAGTTTAAGGCTGTCTGACAGTCTTTCAGCTTCTTCAACAGCTTTTTTTAAATTTGTAGGTCCCAGAATTGAATGAAAATAATCCTAAAATTACAAGCATCACATTGCATATCAATAGTACAGCTTAATAATGCCTACTTCTGTGCATATTAGGAGTCACCAATATACAGAGAACTGGTATTATAATGATATTAATACCAACAAAAGGAACTGGTTTGACTCAAAATATTTTCCTCTCAAAAATGAGTTTGTAAGTAAAATTGTTTTAAAGCACTAATAAATAAAGGCTACGTAAGGCAACTACACCAAAAAAGTCTGAAAGGGAAAGATGACAGGAACACCTATCCAAGAAAAAAAATTCACAGATCTGACAGTTTATATACTTCATGTATTGAAAGCAAACTGTAAAAACAATTAACAACAGACTTGTCAAAAACAGGAAGGAAAAAACAGCATCCTAGCTGAGGCAGTTACTTTATACCAGTGTGATCCTTTGAATGTGCATTAGTGTAACTCTCTGTACTTCTCACACTTTTACCAGTGCAGAGGAGGTCAGTCAGAATATATTTTATACCTGTTGCTGCTTAAAATCAGGTCTCTTTTTAATAAAGTTATAAACAGTCACATATTTCATATACAGGACGTAAGCTTTTTCTTCATCTCGGTCCAATCTGCTTTCTTCCGCTGCCTTGAAAATCTTAAGGGCACTCTGCACATAACTGAAACCAAAGAAGAGGATAAAGCACATGATTGTTGACTTGTCCCCAAACACCTTTGCATTGCAACATGCCATATTAAGTGTTCACAGCCTCTGCTCATATATTAAGCATTTGATTTTACCATCTTAATATAAGGTTTTCATTAAACATGAATTACAATCATGTTCCTCCAAATAAAGTTTATTTTTGCTAGCTTGTTTACTAGCTTTATTTAAAGACTTCCATAATTAAACAGCATACTGAGATAAGGAAAAAAGTACTGTTCCCTTCTAAGAATAACTTTTTTTAATAGGAGAAACTAATTCATAGTAAGACAAAATGAAGTTGTTGATTATCTAAAAATGCTAGAGGCAAAGCATTTTCTATTTGCACACTTGCTGAAGTTTTTATCATTTTAAAGAATTTGCATTTGTGTAGCCTTGCCTCCAAGTATGCAAATTCTCATGGGCATCATGCTGTGTCCAAGCTATGTTTTGGCAGTATGTCAAGTGACCTCCTGAAGGCAGTAAGCACATCCAGTGTGATAGGTGAGATCCATACATAAGACTATCAAAGATTTTATATCTAACAGAAATACTTGAGGAAACTTAGATCCACAACAAATTTGTTCTGAAACCACTAATACTTTTAATATTAATTCAAAATCAATTATAACATACATACCTCTTTGTACTTGTCTTTTCAGGTTTTATTTCTGTCTTCTTGTTGAGATCTTTCAATGAAGTACAGAGATACAGCTCCTTAGGTACAGATGCCACAGCAGGCATGTTAATGTTGTTACTTATGTCCCTTCTAGGATGGTACAACTTCTTAGAAGTCTCTATCAATATTTTTCTGGAGGGGGAAAAGAGGTAGGAAGAGCCTAATTATATTCCAGTGATTTTTAATACATTTATTAATAATAAAAACCTGTGTGGGTTTATTACCTAACCTATCTTACTTTACGTGAGGTAGCACTAGATGCCAACAGAATGGCTGAACACTTAACAGTATAAATTAATCCTCCCAGAGTGGCAGAATTATTTGAAACCACTCTAGGTAACTTATCAAGAATGTCCAGCAAAATGCTGTTAACAGAAGAATAAAAAAATAATAAGTAAAGAAATGCTGACTTAAGAATGTTGATAAATCATTGTATCCAGCAAATTTATTCTACTGAAATGCCAGTAAGTATACTATAAAAAATTAGCTGACTTTTCTGTACTCTGCAAATACACACCATGCCCTTGGTAAAGTGACTTCTAATGTCTTGGTAAGAGCTAAGCTGAGAAAAGCAAAACTGCTACGGGTAAAGTCAAGTCGTAACTTCTTGGTCTTCAACTCCTTGGTGCTGTTGTCTTTGTACTTTCATTTCAAAGTGCTCTCCAGGCAGCCCTGAAATAGTTAAGCAGAGCTTGGCTAGAAGGGACTATTACATCATCCCATCTGACACAGAGAAGTCCATTAAGTCTCCTGCAGATAGTCTATCTGCATCTTATACACAGGAAGCTATTTTAGCCCTTGGGGGTGGTGGGGGTGGAACTGAGCTCCCTCACATGTAAGTGGTGAGATGTTACTGATGTGAGCACTACTGAAGAAACTATGGGGAACTCCTTAGAAGAAAGGTGCGCAAATGATCCCAACAGATCAATTAATTCCTAGCAGAGGAAAAACCATGCGGCTTTTGACAAGATGAAGGTAGGGCATTTCCCTTTCACCCTCAAGGTGATGATAAGCATTGCAAATGTGACTAGAGTCACCCTCAGCCAGTGACCTCAGAGTGAAGTTTCACCCCACTGAATCGATCTGTAGCTGATTGCCACCAAATGAGGTGATCCCAATTTTCTTCCCTCTTTCTCATGCTGGTCTGGTGCTTCTCCAACCTCTTATTGAGCCAATTCAGCTTGCTGAAGAGGCAGAAAGGTTACACAGCTTGTGTAAGGACAGCAGTCGGCATGTGCAGTCAAGAATGAGAAGCCAAGCTGGAAATGCGATCCCTTCCTGTGGCACAGAGCTGCTGTATTCCTTGAAGCATCACTGCACACAGTATTACTGGGTTAACTGTTGTTGGTCTAGGAACTGGTTATCAAATAACACTACTAAGTTAACACAAAAGCTTTGGTAAGTTCATGTTGGAAATAAATGCAAAAATAAGATAAATGGCTAATGATGGTTCTTTGGTTTAAGGTCTGGCATGCTAAGGTCACACTAAACAGTATCTAGCAAGATAACGTACTGCTTGAACACAGATGCTGTACTTGCTAATTTGCAATTACATAGCAGCTTTTTAAAACTGAAAAAGTTGTCAGCAATCCTCCCTAGGAGACTGATTACCAGATAATTCTATAAAGTAAATAATGAAGTCCTCAAATACTACCCTTAACACATAAAATGAAAAATACATACCATACCCACTTATCTTAAAACATTTGTCTTTCCTATATAAAGTGTCTGACTTTCAGGGTTTTCAACACTTGGGTGCTGAAAACAAGGCAGATGATTCATTAGAAGAACTGTATTCAGCAGAAACAAAACACAGACACCCCCTGCCCCAAAGAAGAGGACCTTTCCACTGTAAAAGCCTCTTAGCCTAAAACAACTTTTTACATCCTCACAGCTTATAAAGAAAGGCTTCACTCTTACTAAGATTTTAGCATTGCTTGTCTAATCCTCCTGTCAGAGCATGCCTTTACCTGGCTTTTTTTTTTATCCTTGGAACTGTAAATAGACTTTTCCTTTGAAGCTTTAAGTCCTTTCCAAATATATCTTCAATGTTTGCTCTGTTATGTAACCAGTATTTTCTTAATCTTAAGTGGCAGCATTTGGTTGTGTTCTGACAGAATATTGTAACTAAATATGTAGTCCAAAAAGATATGAATATAACATTAGTGTGATGTGTGCGTATGAGCAAAAAAGCCCCAAGATTATGTGGAAGATGAACCATTTAATGATGTCAGTAACTTCTCAAGTGTTGCTGACACACCTTGAAAAGGGCAGCTCTTCTGGAGCCTCATCTATACAAGTGTAGAACTAATAAATAAAAGCCACCTCTGAGCTTTGGCCTGAAACAAAAAGGGCTTTTCCATTTTTTTTTCCTACGGTTACCAAGTTATCACTGCAGGTCTTTAAGTTGCCAGGCAAGTTCAATGCTGAACTCTTATTCCCTGATTTAAAGAAATTTCTATACCTTTTTTCAAAACGTGAGCTTCTAACCACGGTATCTGATGAATGAGGTATTACTCTTTGAACTCCCACAGCACCATAATTCACACAATATGCTGCAGTGAAATGAGTAAGAATGGATAAAGAATAACATTTTCTAAATTTTTTGAAAATTCTTAAGGGAATTACATACAACCTGTCACAAATTGATAAATTTCACCTGCAGTTTCAAATTCATTCTTCTATACAGAACCTTAACTTTGGAACTGTAACTAACATTTTCAGGTTTACGCATCAAAAATCCCCTAACTGGATTTTAAATACTACACACTGACCACTATTTGTCAGCTGACTGCTCAGTCTTAGCTCAGAAGGACCCTTAAAACTTCTTAAGCTTCTATGATATTTCAGGATGTGCTTTGCCTTAATTTTTTCTTATACTCAAATGAACAAGTTTTTTTCCCTTCATCTTTGAGCAGGCTTTGGGAAGACTACGATTTCAGAATCCAAATCACCTCCTTCATAGATAAATATTACCATCTGATTTTTGAACACAAGTTTTTGCAGATATGAAATTCCTAACTGGCCTAGTCTCAGTAGGGGAATCTGGCAAAACAAGTGGCACAAATAAAAACAGTCTGGGAGTACTCAATGTCCATCATGGAAATGCACTGAGATAGACCAGCTACTGCAGGTTATGGACAAGGCCTGTAGTTATTTCCTCTAGGGCAGCTGCAATGAACTGCAGTCTTACCAGAACCCCATCCACTTTATCAGGATAAAATCCCACTGCTCCAGGCTGTACTGACTAGATTATGCTCACTTCTGTGGAGCATTCCATTTCCCTCCACACTTAGAATCACTATATGAATACAGTGGCAACATTGAGGCATCAATGAACCCTTCCAATTACATCTGTGGTCTTTCATACATCTCTAAAGAAGAGAGATACCTTCTTTCTCAGCAAGAAAAGAAAAGCAGATCACAAACCCATGAATACAATGGACTGAATAAGCTGTAATAGCTAAATCTATGATTAGCCAACCCTGTGACGAAGAAGAAACAAACTATTTCAGGCTTGTCAACTTTTTTCTTAAAAATTAAGATCAAACTCAAGACTTGGGATCTTTTCCACCCCCAGCTGAAGTAGTATCTCAGGCTCCTTTTTCATACTTAGGAGTGCAGAAGACCAGGCCAATATCCCAAAAACATGAGGAAAGTCACGTTTGAATGATTATGGGCATTTGACACACTTGGAATGGTTAATTTTACCCTGACAGGGAAACATACCTGTTGGTAACAGGTTTTTCAACATCTAATTATCATGCCAGTTTTACTAAGGATATGAGTAAGCTTTAAGTGGAATGACACTGTAGCAGTTATGTTGCAAGCAGCACACACTAACATACTCCGAAATACACTGACATGATAAGTACTGTGCATCACCAATTCAGGTATGTAAATAAAGTATTATTCACTTATTTTTGTCTCTGACACTTAAGCAAATGAGAAATGGGTTTCTCATAAGAATTAAGTTCCTCAGTTCTCTCGGAATTACATTTTACTATCTGCATTTGGTACACAAGGGTTGGTTTTGTTAAGATTATCCGTGTTAGTCTTGAGATAAGAGAATTTCAAGATGATTGAACTACAAAACCCACCAGCGTGTTTAGCTCTGTGGGGCCCCTAGCTCTCTTCCAGGCGCTAGTACTGTAACTTAATGTGCATAGGCTGATTAAAACCATTGGGGCTTCTTATAGCAAGCCCATTACGCTGACACAGAGCAGCCAAACTTTCACCGTTGTGGTGGTCACCACCAGTCACAGGGCAGCAACACAGCACGGGTCCGTCTCTGGCCATGGAGGTGCTCAAACCTGCCCCACCAGGCCCGGGAACGACTCTCTCCGCAGTGAGAAAACCCTTTGACAGCTCCTTCATCCAACAATTTACCTGGCACCAAGGGGGAGGGAAGATACTACAGAGTTTCTTTTAAAAAAACACGCTGAATTTTCTGCAGGAAGTTTAAAAGTTACTCAATCTATGAAAGAACACAAATAGCTCCGCTTCCTCTTTACATAAACGAACATCTGCAAGGAGTACGCAAACAGCAGCGGTGATAAGAAGCCGGGGAGGTCGCAGAGAGGCAGAGAACTGCCCCAAGTTTATAAGCGGGCGGTCAATACCGCTGCGGCGGCCCGGGGCCGTGGCAGTCTCCATGACACCGCAGGAGTGCAGCACTCTGGGAAGCGCCGCTTCTCTGCCATCTTCCTCCGGCCGCTCCCGGGCTCCGCGGCGGCTCCCCCGACCCCACTCACTCGCCACCCCGGCCGGGCTCAGGCCGGGGGACTGCGGGCCGCCCAAGGTCACACCGCCGGCCCCGGGCCGGGCCAGGCCCGATCCCCCCGCGCGGCCCGGA
>VZRE01012328.1:61432-151949 GCA_013396775.1 Cephalopterus ornatus | reverse complement strand
GGGAGAGGCGGCTCGGGCGGGACGGGAGCGCTTCCCCGCCGCAGTGCCTCTCGCCCGGAGTCTGTAACTCGTGCTTTGGACTCTTAATAAAGCGTATGGTGGGAGCATAAACGTGGGATGAGGTGTTTTAGTGCGGACTCCTTTTTTCCTGTTCTCCGCTGGTAGTCAAAGTAGTTTCCGTTGGTGGGGCACTGGTGAAGTCCCCTGTAGGAAGTCGTCTGTGCTTACAGTTCTTGAAGCGTTTGTACGTTTTCCTTTAACCTGCTTACTAAGATAGCTTATGTTTATTGGGAAATGCTGCATAGTAGAGCTGAATGTGCTTAGGGTTGTGAATGCACACCCTGTAGTTCTTTAGCCTATTTGCTTTTAAGTTATTCATTACTTCTCAAGTATTCCTGAGACTAAGCAGTTTGGTTGAGCCGTGTGTGCCCACAGAAGTACTTGTAAGGGAACCTCAGTCAGCTGTGTGAGTGAGGTTAAGAGTGTACGTGGCAGATCAGCACACACTAGATAGAGACTCTTGCTTGTGACCCACTTTCTTTGCTGAAATCACTTTGTTTTCTGGTTGGGTTTTTTTTAGGCCTATGTGCTAGACAGAAACTGTCGAGGAAGATTCCTCCTGATATAATGGATGCTGTAGTTGGAAGGTGGATGACTTATTTAATGGTATTTTAAGTTTCAGTTAATCTGAGACAGCTTCTTAAGGCTGTAGTACAGTTCAAAGGCTACATCACAAGCACTTAGATCCTTCGTGTCGATCGTAGCTGCTGTAAAGTAACCTTTTTGGTATCTAGTGCCAAACTTATTTGGGAAAGCTTTGTAGCTTGTTGGCAGTGCCAACCCAAATCTTGGTGCCGGTGGTTCACCCTTGTTGCATAATAACACTTTAGCTGTTGCAGATAATGGCCAAATCTGTGCTCTCCTTTGTAAGAACGAGACTTTTCTACCATCTGTGTTATTTAAGGGAGTTGCATTGTTGATGAGAACTTATTTAAATCAATGTGTGAACCTAATTGGAGGACAGACCTGCATTAGTACGGGCTTGACTGTCTTCTCCACTAAGCTATTCAACAATGTTTGCTTTTCTCAGATCAGGTATTTTTCATCTGGTGCATATCTGACATGCAGGTCATGTTGCTGTTGGAACAAACTAGAGAGAAGTTAATTAAAAAGTCATAGGGGAGAGCTTAAAGCACTGGAATTAAAGCTGACTGCAATTAATGTATTAGTGTAACTTTCACTATCATGATAGAAATGTGGGTAGTCTAAGCCTATGATATTTATATTAAGATTTGAAGTATCACATGTGAAATCATTGTCAAAATATGTTTGACTTCCCTTATGAAACAATACAGGGAAGTTTTTGAGTTTATCCCATTCAAGTTGCTGTAATTGCTGCTAATTGATATGTATGGTAAAACATGCCAGAGTGTTTGAGTACTGCTAACTACTATATGCTGGACTTCAAAATATTGTTGACCTTAGTAGAGACAGGCACATAAAATTAGCTAGAAATGGCAATTCTGAGTTTCTACTGTTTATGTGTGATGTTGGAATTAGTAGGATGATGGCATTTCTGAAGGTTAGGTCTGGGCAAGCAGGTTAATTTTTGTAATAGTAGAAAGAAAAAGACATTCTGAAGGGGCGTTCTTTTTCCAGATGTGATGGATGTGAGAGATGACGGGTCTCCAGCAGTCTTCCAAGTACAGTTCTGCCACGTATCACTTCAGTAGGGAAACCTGTTTAATTAGCCTTTAATGGAACTTTGTGCTGGAGTTTTTAGGAATGATTGCAGATCCTTATTAGGTAGGTAGGTAGGCTGCACTGAGCAGTCTGTGCTCCTCTAGCGGAAGGATGTCTCTTCCAGGAGTGTGCCTCAGTACAACACCGGTGGCTGCAGGATCTCCGTGTTGGCAAATGTTCGGCAGCAGTTGTTTTGTGCCTGTTGATTTTGACCAGCTGATGCTCAGCACTCGGTGGTAGAAGAGGAACAAGGCTGGATCCAGGATCCTTGTTGCAGGACACCAGTCTGAAAGATGCTGCAACATTTTAAGCCAAACTTAATTTTTCTTTGGCCTGCAGACTCTGCTGGTCTGTTGTCCGTAGCCTGTGGTGTGGTAGCCCAGGTGTCCCAAGCTGAATGTTTTTCAGCTCCACTTGCTCCCCATGGAGCCTGTTTCACACACAGATCCACCTATAGTCCTGTTGAGTGCTATTATATACCCCTGTGCTAACAGTATGACCTTCAGAGTTTTATAGAACGTATAAAAACTTCAAGATGGATGCAAAAAAGTAGTATGATTTTCTATGGCAGTGAAGTAAAATAGCAATAATACTTTGATGTAAGTATTAGTTACCAGGTTTTGGTGGCATCTAGCTAATGATACTGTACAGAATGCATTGCAGTAGTGAAATGTGGAAGTTCAGGAGGTGCAAAGAAGTCCAAACCCAGCAGAAGCTCTTCCTTATTTACTCAGTTGTAGACAAAACCCTCTGTTCACACAATTATGTAGGAGCTGTTAGAAGTCTGAACACACAATTAGATTGCCATAAGAATAATAATAGTCTCAAGACTATTTCAGAGCCAGTGATGTTTTTATTCTCTGAAAGAGTCCTCATGTAAAGTGTTACAGAGCCATCATGCTGGCCAAGCTTGATGGAAACAACACAGGAAAGAGAACCCTCTGAGACAGTTCAGTAGAGTTGATTGTAACACACAGTGGAGCAGCAGCAGCAGAGTCCTGCTCTAAAATGGTAATCTAATTTCAATTTTAAGTATATTGTTGTATTACATACATAGAACTTTGCTTGTGATGATAGTGTCACTGCACTATTTTAGTGTTACTAAATGATCTCAAGAGAGCAGCTGGAAAATTTTTCTGGAAAGGGAAATTCTCACACTGCAGACCCTTCTTGGTATGTTCCAGTCATAGCAGTGGAGGAGTGTGGGGCATGTTACAGAGGGGTTTCTTGACCTCACAGTACTGGTTCTTGGAGCAGTCTGCTAAAACAACCCCCTGCAGCGCTGCAGGCTGGGCACAGAGTGGCTGGAGAGCAGCCAGGCAGAAAGGGACCTGAGAGTTTGGATCGACAGGAAGCTGAACATGAGCCAACAGTGTGCCCAGGTGGCCAAGAAGGCCAATGGCATCCTGGCCTGGATCAGGAACAGTGTGGCCAGCAGCAGCAGGGAAGTGATTCTTCCCCTGTACTCAGCACTGGTGAGGCCACACCTGGAGTACTGTGTCCAGTTCTGGGCCCCTCAGTTCAGGAAGGATATTGAAGTGCTGGAGCAGGTCCAGAGAAGAGCAACGAGGCTGGTGAAGGGACTTGAGCACAAGTCCTATGAGGAGAGGCTGAGGGAGCTGGGGTTGTTTAGCCTGGAGAAGAGGAGGCTCAGGGGAGACCTCATCACTCTCTACAGCGCCCTGAAAGGAGGTTGTAGCCAGGAGGGTGTTGGTCTCTTCTCCTAGGCAACCAGCAGTAAGACAAGGAGGCATGGTCTTAATCTCTGCCAGGGGAGGTTTAGGTTGGATATTAGAAAGAAATTCTTTACAGAGAGGGTAATCAGACATTGGAATGGGCTGCCCAGGGAAGTGGTGGATTCTCTGTCCCTGGAGGTATTTAAGAAGAGACTGGATGTGGCACTTAGTGCCATAGTCTAGTAACTGTGGTGGTAGTGGATCAAGGGTTGGACTTGATCTCAGAGGTCCCTTTCCAACCCGGCTGATTCTGTGAAATAGAAATGAGCTTTGGGCTGACTACTCCTGAGAAATTTTGTGAATGCAGTGGTTAAAAGTGACTAAATGTGCATGAGTTTTGTTGGAAAGGCCTCTTCGTTTGCGGTTGTTAGTGCATTAGTGACATAATGGGATTTTTATTATTTTACTTGAACAGTGTAATTTATCTTTCTTCCACTAGATGGCCCAAGCACTCTTCCAAGTACCCCGTGAGAACTGCAACTTAATTCATTTTTAAAATAAATTCATGTCATTTTAACTGAAGTTAAAATTCTGCATCATGAAGTATATACAAACTTTGGTGATGCTTTGTGCTTGTTTAAAATACAAGCACTGTATATCAGTGAGAGTGTTGGTTAATGTAGGTAATACATGGTAGTAAAGGGGTTTATCTTTTTCTTTGATTAGAACATTTCTTATTGAGTGTAGTGCAAGGCTGTTTATTTTTGCGTTGAGATGAGAACTAGTGTACTGGTACTGACAGTGTGTTCAACAGTAATTGTTCAGAGAGGCTCTGAGAAGGTGTTGATCTCAGGCTGCAGTTTGTCCCTGACATCTCCTGGAAATGAGTTGTATTTTGCAGGCCACCATAATTGATTTTGGTTTTTTGGTGGCTTGATTTTTGCTACAACCTTTGCAGGTTGTTTCACTGGTGTACAGATCTGGTTAGTGCATTCTGAATAGGTGTGTTGTTAAATCTATGTCCTGTAATTTAATTCATCTATTTTTATTGTCTAATAGACATCAAGTATAAGCTTGTTGTCCTGACTGTCTTTTTGGTTACTGGAGAAAGAAAGATGTACACTGAAGGCAGCTTTTGCTGTGAGTGTGGTTGGACACTGGAATGAGGCTGAAGAAGGGGTGGGATGTTCATCCATAAAGAGACATTCAAAACTCAACAGGACTGAGCCTTGAGCCAGCTCAGGGTCCCCTCCAGCCTCAATTATTCTGCAAGTCCAAAAGGAGATTTTATTAGTTCCTTTGCTTTACTGCTGTTTAAAACAAAAATAAATACATGGAAAATGGATAGTTGTCTTTTTGAACTAGTTCACAACTTCAGTATTTTGTGTTCAGTTCCAGCTTTCCTTTTGCTTCTGAGGACCTTCATGTGGTGGTATTAGACCACCAGCAAAAAGTGTGTCTGTCTGCATGTGCTCTTCTCCTTAAATTGCCATTCTCAGTTGTGGAGGGGGGAAGCCATATAAAGGGAGTGCTATATTCCTTCATTTCACTGTTGCACTTGCCAAATGCCATCTCTGTCCTGTTACTAGTTTATATTGTTACTCCCAATGTCTCTCTATAACAGGGATGATAGATATTTTCTTTTTCCTTTTCTCAGGATCTTTCCTAGATTTTCTCTTCTGCTCTTCAACAGCAGTTGTTCCTTTCTCTGCTTGTGACTGTGCTCCTATTTTTCATTCCTTTTCCCATTGCCAGTATTTGTCCTGTCCTGCCATCTTCCTGTTTCTCTTCCTTTTTCTGGCTGAAGACAAATCAACATGTCCATGTGTACTAGAAGGATGGACATAAAGAGAGTATTTTGGTGAGAGGGATGTTGCTGCCTGCAGTCAGTTCTGTAGACAAAGAGGTATAATCTACTCTGGTTCATGGCCCTACCTATATATGTTGGAGTTCTCCATTTGCAGTATTTTGGTCTTCCTTTCTAATTTTTTCCAAAGTCCACAGCTTTCAGTTTATTGAACAATGGACTACACAGGGTTTGTCAGTTGAGCCAGGGACAGAGAAATTTTTAAATACATTGTTTTTGTGATAGATGTGTATGTTTAAGAGGATTTCTTTCCAGAAGTGATATACTCTAACTTTGTGTAGGAAATTGGCTGCATGGCCTTGCAACTGCTGTTATGAGTAATACAGACTTGACTTTGCATGTGACAGGAAACTAAACAGATGAAAGCAATTCCATTCTTAGCAACCTGGTAGTGGAAAACATAGCTGTAGGACTAAAATGTTAATGATATGTCTTGGTTAGCAGCATGTGTTATGGTTTAGTTCAGATTTTTTTTTTACTGAACAAATTTAATAGCAAGTATGAAATAGAATGGGTTTGAAAAGGTGTATTTCTAGGAAATCTGTGATGCAACAGAAACAGATAGGTCTCATTTGTCTACCTATATTTTTGCATGCTCTGTATATGGAACTTGGCTGTAAAAGGATGTTATCTAATCACGAGGGGATGGTTTCTCAGCTGGTATCTCAGTCATGTCTCTAAACTTTGCTTGGTAACGGTGGACAGTTGAAGCAGGTAGTAATATTTGTTTTCAGGCAAACACTTCCTACATCTGGTGTATGTAGTACAATAATATGCTTGTTGTGTCATTTTACAGCTGGGAATACAGAAATGATAATTTAGAGTGAACAAAAATAGCGATGGACAGGATGTCAGGAAGATGTTGTGTTTCGTATCTATCTCGATGCGTTTACATAGTGGTACCTCTTAAATGCATGTGGGCCTTTTGGGTGGGTGGATATGGTGCCTTTGGGTGTGTGACATGGCAGCCACGATGCTCTAGTACCCTTTGGAAGCTGGACAAAGCTGCAGAAGGCTGCAGAATCAGGTGAGAGCTTCTAAACCACCTTCTGCTATAAGAAATGTGCATCCAGTTCAGGTTAAAATTTGTTTTACTTCACAGCTGCTGTGGTTACAGCATTGTAATACTGAAATCTCCACCCCAGTATCAGTTCTGTTTGGCTGGCAAAAGTAATTCTAAAATGAAACTGCTTATTGTGATCAACAAAGCTCGTTCTCATGGCTAAAATGCCTACTCCAATTTTTGAACTTTTCAGAGTAGTTCAGAAATAGTAATTGAAAAAAAGAGCAGCATGTATGTACTTAAAATAGTATTAATGTTTTTGTTTTGCCTTTATATTCCTTTATGTCCTTCACTAGATGTCACTAGTAGATCTGGGAAAGAAACTTTTAGAAGCTGCTCGAGCAGGTCAAGATGACGAAGTTCGCATTTTGATGGCAAATGGAGCACCTTTTACCACAGACTGGGTAATGAAAACTTTTGCAGTTTGGTAGATCGTCTTTTTTCACGTGAAGAAGAAAATAATATTGTTACAATTAAGCATTTATATTGCAATTCTTCTTGGAATTCTGCAGTCACATCATCTAATGTCTAATTCAAAATTAAAATTGTTTGTTTCTTCATGACCTCCTACTGATTTTAGTAACAGACTGTGAATGTGCTCGTTCTGGTGACTTTTAAGATGAACTTTGGAGTTGTTAATGGGAGAAAGCAATAATCATCCTCTTAGTTATTGTGTTTATGCATTTAGTATAGAAAGAGGTCTGAATTATGAAAGCAGTCCAACTGCCTGATGTGTGCAGCTGAGAGTTCCCTGATACAGGGGCTCTGAGTTGTCTTTCAGAGGTGCATATTTTTGAATAGGTTGTATAGAGAGGTCAGGTACCTAAAATTCCCAGGGTATTTATAAGCTCTTAAGAGCCTTAATCTGCTTAGTGACCTAACTTTAAAATTAACTCTGTTTTGAGTGGGAGATTGGACTTAAGTGATTTCCAAAGGCCCCTTCCAATGTTGGTATGGCGTGTTGACCAACATTAAAAATGGTGGTTGAAATGTTGAAACTTGAAATGTTACACTTCATAAAGACAGAAAAAACACAGAAAAAAAGAAAACAACAACAAACTTTCCTTCTTCCTCTTCATATTCTGTAAAAGCCCCAGCAGCTCCTTTCCTTGAGACTGCAAGGGAGAAAGATTTGAAGTGGTGGCTTGACACCTGGGTTTGATAGCTCCAGAATAAGAAGAAATACTTCATACTGACATCTGTTAAAACTCCACATTTTCTGTTACATTCCAGCTGGGAACATCTCCACTTCATCTAGCAGCACAGTATGGACACTACTCAACCACGGAGGTGTTGCTGCGAGCAGGTGTAAGTCGGGATGCCAGAACCAAAGTGGACAGAACTCCATTACATATGGCAGCATCAGAAGGCCATGCCAGCATAGTAGAAGTCTTACTTAAGGTGAGAACTGCTGAAACAAGTCTGAGGTGGGAATACTGCAGTGGTTTACAATCAGATATTTACAATTTTCTTTTAGTCATGAAACTAAGATTGAAATTACACGAGCAGTTATACTGTGTGCATTGGGAGCTTTGTTTTCCTGTTAAGCTGTAATTTATTTTAGCATTCAAGTCATCATGATTTCAGATGAATTATTTACTCCTGTTTCAAAATAAGTCTACTCCCTAATTTGACATTGTGTTTAGGAAGAGATTTTAGACCTGAGATATGTTTTAGGGAATCTGTAATCCATCTAAGTAAATATTTGGTAGTTCGATTGAAGTACTTTTAATAAACTTGTAAATGTAAGATAACAAGGCATTCCTGGTGGAGAAAGACGATTTTGGGCTTCATTCTGTTCGGATACTTCTAATGACATAGTTTATGCAATGATCTTGTTTGTAGCATGGTGCTGATGTCAATGCGAAGGACATGCTCAAAATGACTGCACTTCACTGGGCTGCGGAGCATCACCACCAAGAAGTTGTAGAACTCTTGATAAAGTATGGAGCAGATGTTCATGCTCAGAGTAAATTTTGCAAAACAGCATTAGATATCGCAGTAGACAATGGGAATGAAGACATTGCAGAAATATTACAGGTAACTTTTGATTCCTGTACATGATTACACATGTCATAAACTAAGCTTTTAATATAGCAGTTGTGACACTATATAGTGACTGATGTTGCCAAACTCCAGTCTAGTTCGCTAGATGGAGATGAGATTAATGTTAGTAAACATTAGTTGGCTGAAGAACATTTTCATCACCTACAAAATCAAGGATATGTATCCTTTATTTTCTTAAATTTCAATGTTGTATACACAGAACAAGGTGGACTCTTCACAACCAAGGTGTAAAAAATTAACTCCCTACTCTGACAGTATGCTTTGACTATACCCTAGTGTTCATTTAGCTTCCTATATGGATATTAATTTCCTAACAATTGGAGATCAAGACAGGAGAGATGACAATTTTTCCAAAAGTAGAAAAGCTAGGATTGAACTGTTGGAAAAGTGACTGTGATCAGAATTATAATAGATGATACTTCCATGGAAATGCATGCTTACTGTTCAATACTATTATTAAAGGCAAAATAAGTGATAAGCGTTGTTGAGAAAGTAATAGAAAGCAAATGAAAAATACCATTATGCCACTGTATAAATCTGTTGCTTCCCTACGTCTTTAACTGTCTGAACTTCTGGTCTGTCCCTTTAGCCTGCTCTTCATTGCAGAAAGGATAAAGAGAAGTTAATAATAATTCAAAGAAAGACAAAAACGACACTGCCGTGTACGTTTCGTAGCAATGGCTAAGCTGTCAGAGCAGATTTTCATGGCCTGTATCTGCCCCAGCAATCTTGGTTCTTCAGGCTTCTGTTTTAGATACATGAACTTGCATATCTGCAAAAGGGCCTTGTCTTTATGTGGTCCTCTTTCTTTACGGTAAATGGTAGGAAGAAGTAGTGGTGTGTTGTTACACTTTTTGTCTTTAGATTTCTGCCCCAAAAAAAAGAAGTTTATGTACTTGGAGACGTGAAATGATGTGCGTGTGATGTGTAAATGATGTGTAAATTGCATGAGTAAAAGGAGAGAGATCCTTCCCCGTTTGTGTAAAATGTGCAATAATTCTAGCTTTTACACAAGGTAAATAACTTCTTTCTACCTGCAGCTGGAATGATATGACTGCCTTTGTCTCCTAGATTGCAATGCAGAACCAAATCAACACAAACCCGGAGAGTCCGGACACTGTGACGATACATGCAGCAACACCGCAGTTCATCATTGGACCTGGAGGGGTGGTGAACCTAACAGGTCTGCTATCTTCTGCAAATACATCCAGTGGAACAGGTGTTCAGGTGCCTATAGGATAGCCACTGGGATTTTATGCTTTGATTTTCACACTTAGTGAAAAGCTTTGAGGAAAAACAGTGGTAAGAATAGTTACCATGTTCCTCTTCAGTGTTTTTTATCTGTTGTAAGTACATATGTGCCTAAAACAGCAACCTTCACAGAGCTAAATTATCAGAAGTTGTACTTGCCTAACAAACTTAGCTTCAGAATAGCACCTAGGTTCAGCAGAATGCTGCTGAAAATGGAGTGTATGTTAGCAGCTTCAGTGCAATAATAATAGAAAAAGGGACTTCACTGGTTTTAAATTTATCAGCTAACTTCTTTTCATCCTACTAGATGAAACGGGAGTGTCTGCTGTACAGTTTGGAAATTCATCAACATCAGTATTAGCTACGTTGGCAGCTTTAGCAGAAGCATCAGCTCCACTGTCTAATTCTTCGGAAACACCAGGTTAGAAAGCATTTAACCTAATTTAATAATCAAAAGTACATACAATTCAGCTTTCTTGTGGCACACAAAGTAGTGTGCTAAATAATGCTTATATGTATATAGGTACAAAAGGAGATCAAGTAATGAAAAATGACCATATTTATGGGGTTGTTTTTCTTTTATATAGAGTAGCTTCTCTTTAGACAAAATCTCCACTTTTCTTTCAAAGTTTGAAGAAGTCCTTGCAGTGTTTCCTTCCGGAACTAAAACCCCATAATTGAATTTGAAACAAAAAGATCAGAGCTGTTTGCCACAGCACCTAGTATTGGCACTTGCAACTGGGACTTTTTTGTGACAGTGGTCTTTCTTACTGCTGAGCCTGTGCTTGGAAGCCAAATCAAGTTCAGTACAACAACACTTATTCATGTGGGACTTACTGTTTTGGTTTACTGAATAAACACTCTGTGAATATTTAAGCACTGCTATAGGACAGTAATCTCTGAACATAAAGATCCTCAGAAGACAATGACTGCAGTCATAATTCAAACTACAGAGTGATTTTTCTGTGTATGTTATATTGTAATTAACTTGAAAGATGAAAGCTTCAGGGTTTTATCTGCCTTCTCTCATCTCAAACATCACAA
Organism: Cephalopterus ornatus; assembly: GCA_013396775.1. NCBI lineage: Eukaryota > Metazoa > Chordata > Aves > Passeriformes > Cotingidae > Cephalopterus > Cephalopterus ornatus. The sequence goes on along the minus strand of VZRE01012328.1, from coordinate 141,238 downwards.
CACAGGTCTATAGGGTTTTAATTTCATCTCTGTAGATAGAAAGCACTCTAATTTCTGTTATTTTAATCAAAGGCTTTGCTTTTACCCTGACGAAAATAAAATACAGAGTTAGTGTGCTTGAATTTCTTTGATTGTGCTACTAGCGATCTTGCTCTTTGTCTCAGTATCTTGTTGTTTTAAAAAATAAGGGTGGTAGCACAAGATCCGAATTGCAGCATATAGTGCAAGCTGTGGTTTGTGTTGTAGTTCTGAATGCAGCCTTACCTTCTTTTATAGAACTGTGAGAGTTCCCTTTTCTGTTACTTGTTGTCAGATCATGAATTTGAAATAGATAGTTGAGCTGGAAATTTTTACCTATAAAGTTATATACATGCAATGTTTGTTTTACTTTTTAAGCTTTATCTTTCTTCAAATATGTAAAAATGTCAGCTTTAGTCTTGTTTCGTAGTTCGTATAATAAAGTTGTGGGTGTGTTTGAAGTACTCATGTAGTACAGACAAAGCTCTGAGATTCTGTAGAGGTCCTTCAGTTTTTTACCATCTTGAAAGCCATTATGTTAAGCAGAGAAATCTGGGCTGGATTCTGATGTACAGGTGGCAAGGCATTGGTTGAGAAGTAGTTTCGACATAGTATTTCAAGTCTAATTTTTTTTGTAACTTAGTCCAGCTTATTTATTTATAAGTAAAAGTTATTTGTGTTCTTAAAAGTAGCTCTTCTTGCTGCCATGTTAATACTGAACCCAAAGCATCAATTTTGAGTGGGATATATCTATTAGCAAAATGCTAAAAAAATTTATTATATTGAACAAGGTAGACCAGGACAGTGTTGCATGTATTTTTCAAAATGTGAGTGCTTTATGTTGACCTGCTGAAAGATTTTTATTAAAATGTAATATGCAGTAATGTATTAATTGAGGGGGGGTTTCAAATTTAAAAGGATCTGGAAGAAATTTTTTCTCAGATGTACCAAAATGCGTTTGAAATTATAAAGTTGAATTTATAAACTGACTTCATTTCTTCACTAATCTGTTGATAGTTGTGGCCACAGAAGAAGTTGTGACTGCAGATTCTGTGGATGGGGCCATTCAGCAAGTTGTCAGTTCTGGAGGTCAGCAGGTTATTACTATAGTTACAGATGGCATTCAGCTGGGTAACCTGCATTCCATTCCAACCAGTGGAATAGGGCAACCCATCATTGTGACCATGCCAGATGGGCAGCAAGGTGAGTGCAGTCTTGTATGATTCCAGCTTGAGGAACTGTTTTAGTTACAGTAATAATAATGACTTGTTAGGTGCAAATAGCTTGGACAATTTTGTGTACATGGAAGAATTCTTATACTACAGAAGACTCAAACACGTGAGCTACTGCAGTTCAGTGGGTTAACCCATGCCAGCTGAGTCTCTGCATTAGGAGAGAGAATGGAAGAATTACTAAACTGTATGGAGGAGAAATGGGACATATAAGAAAAAAGTGGAGAGTCCTTCCTTTGCCTTCAGTAAGGTTGATTCTCACAAACTTGTTACGAAAACTAGAAGGTGGAGTAAAATGAAGCCTTCTTGCAATACTCATGCTGCCTTGCCGGAAATACTGTGGGGATTTAGAAATCTGATGCATGAAGCAAGCTGTGCAAGTCCCATGGAGTGTGTTCTTAACAGGACAAATGTTTTAGAGCAGCAGTGACAGAACCAGTGAAGCCAGGGTGACAAAAGTGTTCCTGTTGGGCCATTTTTACTCTGTAGAAGCTGCTAGCGTGATAAGTGCTATTCTGTGATGTGTACGGTTTGGGTGATTTCTTTTAAGGATGCTCTGCCACCTCTACTTAGATAAAAATGATTCCTCCTCTGGTTTCTTCATAAGTATTGCCAGTGTGAAGCTTGGAGAGTTGTACACTGGAGACGGTAGACCTCAGTAACGAGGAATTTTAAAATTCTTTAGTAGCATACAAACAGCTCCAATTTTAGTAAATTTTCACCATACTGACTTCATAATGCACTTTATTTTATAGCTGTGTTTTCACAAGGAAAAGTCTCTGCATTTTATTGCTGTTAATAAAATTACTTAAGTAATATGTGTTTTATATAAATGCAAGTATTATTTGAAGTAAATGTGTTTACACGTACAAATATGTTTTCAGTATTAACAGTCCCAGCAACAGACATTGCAGAAGAAACTGTGATAAGTGAAGAACCGCCAGTGAAGAGACAGTGCATTGAGATTGTTGAAAATCGTGTGGAGTCTGCAGAAATAGAAGTAAGGCGTATATTACGTGATCTGTGCTAAACAGTGCTCAGCACTGAGTATCTGGTTGTGGTTCAGGTTAATTTCTGTGTTACCACAGAATGAAGTGTGTGAAACGATAACTTGTTCAGTCTCTGCTGTTACTGAAATTCATAATTTACAAAGTTATAAAAAGAAAACAGGAGGGCTGTTTGCTTCATCCTATGGTCATGCACTTGTTTAAGTATATGATAACATAATTTTTTTTTGTTTTTCCTTTAAGGTCACTGGCTAGTTTTTAAAACTGGCCATCGATATATTATCGAGTGATGTGACTCTTTCCACTGGGGATGAATGAGAGAACTGTACCCTCATCTTTCTGTTACAGCCATATGCTTGTCCTGATTGTGAGATCATATTTTTAGCAATGTTTCCTTTCCATTCATGATATCTAGATAACTGTTGATGGAAGTGTGAAACAGTAAGATTCTGTGTTTGTCTATTTTTATCTGTATGTCATCCCCTGCCTTTTTTTTAATTCTGAAGTAATTTACTATTACATAATTTTGCACTATCCGGTTTTTTTTTAAACTATAGTGCAAAAGACCTACAAATGTTGAGAGTGCTTTTCCTTTTATGTGACAAATGGCTGTAGCTGTTCAATTTAGAAATGTAGCTTTTTTTATATTAGCCACAATAGGTCAACCATCTCATTCCTTCTCCTGTTACTTCTAATGGTGTTGACCAGTTTTGGTCAAAAGGTTATGAAAATTGCTGTCTGCTTTAACTAGACTGTAAGTTCTCATTTTGTCAACTCCATAATATTTCATTTATCTAACTTCTGTTCATATTATCAAATTGTGCCTAATTGAATACTTTTTGTTGTACAGTATGTTCTATATGTTATCCATATCTAATAACAATTACACCTTTCATCTCTTGCTTTCCCTGTCCCTAAGTTGTCACGTCAAATACTTTTGGCCTCTGCAGCTTTGTGGTCATTACAGATTACCCTGACAGTTGAAATTTTCTTGCTGCATTTTTTAAAGTGTATGACTGTTACAATAAAAGCATTTTTTTGTTCACACTTTTAAAAATCTGCCTGAATTATTCGTAAAGGAAATTATGTTTCCTTAAGGATTTTAATAATTCTGCTAGGTGAATTTAAAAAAATCCAGATTGCTTAAAGAATAAATTGATCTGTTCCTGATTAGAGAGAGTTGGTATAACAGTACCAGTAATTCTTTTCAAGGGATTACCAGTTGCAATTTTATATGTTAAAAACATTTCTCAAATATAGAAAGAAGTTGGTTTAAGTGAGTTATTTTGCCTGTTACTTTTAAGTGCAAGTTTTGATGACTGACCTGTCCCTGCCTCTACAGCTGGAATTGCAGACCTCGGCCTCTCTGTGGAGGCCAGTTGACTTTAGTGGCCTTATTGTGGTTCACAGGGCTATGGTGCCACCTTGTTTTGGTAGCAGTGACATCAAAGAAGTGCACATGAAGTCGCTTCACTTCAAATTTCTTTGTTGCAGACAGTGGTAGATACTTGAATTTGGAGAGAGTGGGATCCCTCTCCTTGTTAAAATGTTTTTAAAATATTTTAAAATATAGAAATAAAGAAAACCTTTATTGTTTGGTTTCTTGGCCTCACACTGATTCATTCCTTTATTTCATTATAAAGAGTCAATTCAAGGCTGAATCCTTTCTACAGCTGTTTTAAATTCATAGTGTGTGAACAGTTAACTGTAGTTTCAAAGTTTTTGTAAGTTGCAAATCCTCCCATTCATGTGAAGCAACAAATTTTCCTGTGAAAGTATTGTGAAGCGACTAAAGCTGTAGTGGTGTTTTTAAATTCTCTTTTCTGGGTCTGTTAAGTTTGAACATTTCGGCTCATTTTGAAGAGTGATAGTTTTCCTAAGCAGTTGGATATTTTAAACATGGGATGGCAGCAAAAAAACCCTGTCACACAGATACTCTGTTTTTCATTTCATGCATAATTCATTAATGTACAGTGATTTTTATTTTCATTCTTTAATTTGACTGTTTTTCCCGTGATGCATGTTTGAAAGGTGACACACACGCATTAGAACCAGGACAATCATTTTATTAGACAAAAAAAATCATAATTGCAAACTAATTCTCTTAGTGAATTCATATCACTGTTTTTCTCTGTTGTTCAAAAGAATGGTTTGGTTATTTTAGTTATGGGCTTTCCTGTTGTCAATGTTTAGACTGTTAAGAAAAGTTACATGTAATGAAGAAAATTCCCAGATAAAATGAAAGATTTCTTAAGGGCACTGAGGATCCTCTAATTTGATTTTTATCTGGGTAGGTGTTTATATGATACAAAAGAGCTTCAGATCTTTAGAATGCTTTCAGTTGTGTTCTAAAGAATGTCCCAAGAACACTGTCTGGGTTTGATTAAACTAACATCAGATACAGTCCTCCCTATTCTAGATGACAAAGTTAAGGAACCACTTTTCACTGTAGATAATTGCTCCTCTGCAAGCGTTGGGTTCTTTCCACTGCCATCACACAGTATACTTGGCCTCAGTTCCTGAACTCATTTTGTTTGTGTTGGGACAGTTGAAAAGGTAGCCCCATTAGCTGCTGGACTAATCTACGTGCTTTGAATTGCTAGTCTGCCTAGTAGATACTGGTTTTATCTTGGCCTTGCCCTTGAGACTGGAATTTTTTCCTTTTTTTCTTATCCCGTCCTTAATATGCTATACTACTTGTGGGTACACAGCTCTAGTTCTCTCTTCTGTGAGAAATGCTCTTAAGATGTGGTCTAAGAACCTCTGCAGCTCCAAATGTTGGCAGTGTGCACACACTCCGTAGCAGTGATTCCACTCCCAAATGTTGGCAGTGTGCACACACTCCGTAGCAGTGATTCCACTCCCAAATATTGGCAGTGTGCACACACGCCGTAGCAGTGATGGCCTGTTAACTGTTCTGTATTCTAGCCAGCCTTTGTAACCCGTTAATAACATCTCTCCTTCACCTGTTGTTTTTGCTGTACAGGTGCTGCTGTTAGGAATGATCTGATCACCTGTGTCATTGTATTTCAGCACATTCAGCACAGCATGTGACTGCTAAATGTGACTGTGACAAGTACTGAGCACTGTAGCGAGTTGAAGGGAGGCAGAGTATTTTGTATGTCTCTGACCATGAAAATATGTGAGTGCATCAGAAATGAAGAATAGGGATGATGTTATGGGAGTGTGGCGGGGTGAAACTTCTAACAACTGTTTGAGGTATTAAATGGGAACATGGTACTGAACTGCTGGGATGGGAGTAAGCTGAAAAGGCAACGTATTTTCACTGGGCTTCAGTTTTTTGATAAGTTTTGTTTTTCTGGGAGATGACTTGCTTCTGACAACCTTCCTTCCTGCTCCTATTTAACAACTACAGTGGAAAGAATAATTTTAAATCTAATACTACCTTACTCATGAAGTATGATGTACTTTAATGAAATGGTATTTGGTTGAAGATCAAAACAAAACTATTTCCCAAGCAAATTGCTTTTTCAATTGGGCTCAGTGCAGCATCAGACAAAATGACAGTACCTGCATCACTGGAGATGGAAATGCGTTCTCCTTAGTTCCTAAGGCTGCTTCAGAGGAAGTGGCATTTCCCATATGATTTTGCTTGGAAACCATTTTATACCCATTCCCAACAAACTTGTCTACAGAGCTTTTGAAATTACTTCAGTAAGGATTTTTTCAGTTACTGCTTTTGAATTGAAAAAGCTTATCTGGCTAAATGCCTGTTAATTCATAAAGATGTGATGTCTTTGGGGATGTAATTATAACTCTGAATTGCACTGTATCCATCACTCAGTGAGGTGTATATTTTGGTCAGTGGGCAGCTGACACTCTCCAGCATAAACAGCTGTTAGGTAGCAGATTTCGTTATGTTATCTGATTAGAAATAAAACAGCAAGAGGCAATCCTGTTAGATTGGATTCCAATTTTAAAAAGTAACAAAGGGAATTGAATCATCGGAGAAATGTTAATATATTATGTGAATATTTAATCACCATGCTTCCACTTTTTTTATTTAGCTCTTTTTTGACGAAGACTTGTGTGGTACCTTTGCAGCTCAATAGACTCAGGTTTACTGTATCCACACTGGAAGCCTTATTGTGGGGAGTTGTCTGGTGTTATAATTCATGTCTAATTTGCACAGCAGCATTCGTACAGGTCTGCCTGAGTAAGAACTGGACAGGTCCTACATCATACCCTAACACTTGAGCTGCATGTAAAGGAAAAGTATTTGCCTTTTTGACTTGTATTTGATACTTATTTGACAAAGTATTGCTGGTTCTGTTTCTAATAGGAAAGAGAAACTCTTCAGAAACAGCTGGATGAGGCAAACAGAGAAGCACAAAAATACCGTCAGCAGCTTCTAAAGAAGGAACAAGAAGCAGAGGCCTATCGGCAGAAGTTAGAGGCAATGAACCGCCTCCAGACTAATAAAGAAGCTGTTTAATAAAAAACGAACACACTGCAAAGCCTGTTACTTTCAAAAACCTGCAGTACAATCTTGAACTGTACACTATATAGGTACAGACATGGGATTTCATGATAGAGAAGATGCTACAAGTTGATAACTGGACTTAAGCCGTGAGCTCTGATTAATTTCTTGTAACATAAAAACTCTGAATTTAGAAATTGTGAAAAGTATTTAAAATGAAATACTGTAAATAGTTGGTTTTTTTACAGTTTCAAAATGAGTTGATAAATCTTTTTGAAGGGATCCAGAAACACGAAAAGCCAATGTTTTTGTGAAATTTTTGATTTTAGTATGAATCTAACTTCTGAAAAACAGAACAGTTTTAAGGGTGATGTTGATTTAAGCTGACAACTTGAAAATTGATTATGTGACAAAATTAATTGACAGGTATTTCTACATGATAACAACTCAAACAACTTCTCTGAATAAGACATTTCCAGGTGGAAATCTTTGTACAGCTTTAAGTAGTTGTCTCAGATTCTCTGAAAACCATTTTTGGGTTTTTTTTATTTTAGGTGGTGAAATTTTTATATTTAATTTCAGATATATCCAAGTAGATTTACATGTATATGAAGCTAATATTTTTTAAACTTTTCAGTTTGTACATATGCTGCATGTTTTTATAATTTCTACACATACATCTTGCATAGGTATTTTTCAGCAAAGATGAGAAAAATTATGAGAAAAATGTTTAGCCTATAGGTCATTTGAAGTAAGCTAGCAGCCAGTTTTATCGTGGATGGTATATTTCTTGGAAGAATGTAATTTGTAATTAAGAAGAACAAAAAAGAATCTTAATTTACATATTAAGAGGCAAAATTTGGTAGTGGAGGCATTGAAACTTCACTTTGTGTGTCTTACAATTTTCCTGTACAAACATTTTAAAGTTCAGTAATGAATAGAAAAGAATGTCTCCACTGGAACACAAATAGTTATTTTAAAATATTCCTATTGATCTCTCTTCCCCAATAGCCTTGAAATTACTTCAGTGATACATTTTTTTCTGAACAGACTTTTGCATTTTAATTATGCAATTGGACAAGTAATTTTTTTATGTTGTAGTGATGCTCTTCCTACCCAGCATCATTGTTCCTCACTGTGATACTGTGTTTGTGTGTGTCTGTGCAGTGATCTATTATGCTTAAAATTTATATGGCACGTTACATCTTCAGAGCATTGTAAAATCTTTTAAAGAACCCTTTACTGCACTGCCTGAGGCAGGTAAGTGTTATTGTCTCAATTTTATAACTGGTATAAATGCAGCACAAGGGAGTGGAAAATGACTGGCTTAACACCACGTGAACCTATGGTCACCTGGGAATGAATCTCAGGAGTTCCTGGCTTCTAGTCCTGTGCTTAGACTGAGCTGCCTTAAGTTTGTTCAGTGCTGTGTTACATTAAATTTTGAACTACTGTGCAGATTCGTTTTTTGTAAGATAAAACTCTTTGTGCTTTGCTTTGTTGTTCCATGTTCACTGCTTTTATGGAATTGTTTATATAAACTTAAGCAAAAAGTCTGGTTTATCTATACTGTACACGGAAGAATTACCCTTAAAACTGTACTCTGGCCTACTTTTTCTATTTTACAATTAAATATCTTTTCCACATATATATAGTGTAGAATCAATTCCATTTTGGTTGTTTTGTGTGTGCATTAGAAAGTCAAAGCCTCTGTGTTGGGCACTTGGAGAAACATGAAGAAACAGTTTTAGGCTTAGAATGGCCTTAAGTGGTGGAAGGGAGGAGTGGGCAGAGAATTGCATTGTACTGTACAAAACTTTGTCAAACAGGTCAAAATTTGACTTGAATTTATAGAATTGGCAGTTAGGAAAAAGTTCTAAATATCCTAGTATCGTCACATAGTTAGTAAATTTGATCCTGATTGGCAGATTTGACCTAAAAATAATCAAAAGATAATAAAAATGAAAAACCTGTGGTGGTGGGTTTTAGAAGAACTATTTTCAAGGATATAATTATGCTGGTACTAGGACTTGAAGAAAGCCTTGTGCAATGATTATGTGGAAGTTGCTCTGTTTCAGGGATTTTTTCAGGAACTATCTATAATATCACTAGCAAATGCAGAAACCAGTTAGTAGAGAGAAAGGTGCTGCTTAGGCATTGTTCCAGTTGAATTATTCCGTGATCAAACTGATGTTTGTGTCCTCACATCCCACAAAATTGACGACAGTGTAATCTCTACGAGTTCTTAATAATGATAAGAATCTCAGTCTGAGTGGAGAGTGGTAATGTTCACATCCAAATGGAGAGTTTCCCACGGTGGGGGCAGCACAGACCTTTGTAGCAAATAATGAAATGAACCTTTTCTAATCATTCTGTTTCCTGTGAGCAAATATTCTGTTCCTCATTGGTCCATAATGAAATCCTACTAAGTGCAGGGTAGCTATAACAAAACCTTATTTATCACCAGCAATATTTACCCTACCTGTAATTCTTTATCACCTATTTTATTCTAGTTCTGAACAGGACCTGCTGTTTGTTCTCTTCTGCACAGAATAAGAGACCAAGCTGATGAAACTGTCACCTTTGAGCAAGGCATAGGGTATATGTCACATGAAATATTTATTGTATAGTTTAGCTCTGAAAACAGTGTTAAAAATATTGTTCCTTATTTGCTGTTCCAAAGTAAAAACAAAATGTAATTAGCCACCATCTGTTTCTTTGAACAGATGTTCATTTATTTTAAGTATTAGTTACTTGTCATGAGCTAGAATCACAGTTTTGGGGAACTTTGGGCTCTTCTTGAGTTGACCCTGTGCTTGATGCACCTTTTCACCTTTCTAGTTTTCCTTTATGGGATCACTTACAGTAAAGCCAAGAGAAGTTAATAAACTGATGTGAAGTGTGTGGGCAGCTTGTTACTTATCTCCTGACGTTTCCAGAGAACGGTGAGAAAACAGATGAATATGCATAGAGTATTTTTTTTCCCACTACTTTTAATGCCTTTTTATCAATTTGGGTTTTTTAATTTCAGTACATTAATCTGATGTGTGTGTATCAGAGCATCTTTGTCATATCTAGAAAACAGTTCCTTCTCAAATATCTGATCGCAACAGGAACTAGGAAAGGTTTCGCACTGTTCTGTAGACACTGTGCTGTGAGAACAACGTAACAACTTCCTAGAACTATGAAAGGGTTTGGGCTGTATTTGGGTACATGAGGCAGAGAGTTCAAGCTGCTCTGGCAGCCAGTTGTGTTCTGTGTCATGAGAACAGCAAAACTGCTGTCGTGTATCAGATGAAGGGTCGGCGTGACCTGGTGTCCTGTCTCCAGCAGGGCCAGCCCTAAGCAGAAGCCTAAGGTATAGCAAAAATAGGGCAAGAATATATTGTACTAGTAGTTTCTGGTGCTTCGTCCGCAAATCCTACCTCTCTCTTTGCCCAGGGCTGCTTGGTACACTGTAGAGCAAGTGAAGATGGTAAGTGCTCAGCAGTGAGTACACAGTCAAAGGTTGTGCTGGCAGGGATAGGTCAGGATGTGTTTTCAGGTCCTAAAACTGGAACAAGGGGGAATCTATGTGGCTGTCCTTTCAAACAGAACAATCCAGGTGGAGGACTTGGAGGAATTCTGGAGAGACAAGACCAAATCCCAGTTCTCGTGTATATCACATGCGAGGAAAGCAAGCACAATGAGGGGGAAAATATGCATTTTCCCAGCTCAGCAATATAGGGTGATATCCATGGAGGAACATCACCCTGGTCTGTGTAACCTGCTTTGATCTGGAAAGGCAGGAAATCCACTAAGAAGATCATTGCTGCTTTGTATTGCAGTTCTGGAACTGGCAATAACTGTAAAGCCTTTCCTTTTAGCAGCACAGGACTGACAGCGTAAAGACTGAAGACTTGTGGGGATGTAGGTATAGCCTTATTGCCTTGGGAATTCTCAAAACAATTCTTAAAAAAACCTCTTTCCTTGTCTGCAGTGTCAGATTTGGTCTGTGCTGGTGCCTTGTTTTAATGACTAGCACAGTGGTTGGGTGTGCTGATGTAACATCTGCTGGCTTTCATTTGGTTTTGGAAGTTCTTGAGCTTTTTCTCTCCCACAAGTCTCATGTTAAGGTGCCTTATATTCATGACATGGATTACTGTGAGACTTCTGAAAGAGTGCTTGAAAATGGGAAATGGTTAATGCAGAGGCAGCTCCTTTTAGTGATACACTATCTTACACATCAAAGGGCACAGATGAGAACATGAGAGATGGTAAAAGCCCTCAGTTGGGAGGAGTTAGATAAACACCCACCAATAACCTGCCTACGTTAAACCTTTTCCAGGATGCGTGAGTCTGAGAGATAAAGGGAGCTATAAAGAGGGAAGCAGCCAGGAGGGCACCAGAGTGAACTGCCCACAGCTACTGAGAGGTCGTGGCCCAGGTTTGAAGAGGTGCTTCTGTAAGGAATCAGTATGGAGCCTGAGGAGTACAGACAGAGAGGTGAGTGAGCCTTGACTCTTGCAAATAGTATCACTTGCTCATGGAGATCAACTGTGGTAGGGCCTGGGAATGGTCCCCAAAATTAGGATGGGCTATATACTCTTTATTTTGCACACATGTTCTTGAGACTTGGATCTGCTGAGGCTGAAACAAAAGTATGTCGCAGGGTTGAGTTTAAATTAATGGATTTAGAGTCCACAGGTAACTTAGCCTTTTTGGTCTTACTTTTAAGATACTGTGGGAAAGCTGCAAAACTGTAATTCTGAATAAACTTGTGTTAAGGGTTTATGCACAGTGGCTCTTCCCCAGCTGACACTGTGATACCGGTACAGTTCTTGAGATGGAGAGCAAACTTTAGTCCCAGGGCTGGAGAAGATTGCCTTAAAAAGTGGAGAAGAGGTGTGGAGCTATGCAGCTGTTTTCAGAGGATGGAAAAGAGGGTATGCTATAGTGACAAGGAAGTGTAGGGCTTCATGAAAATTTAAGTCCTATGAAATGCAGTTTCAGTTAATTTGTAGACAAGAAAGTCTAACCTCTCAGTAATCAAACAAATTGTACTTGTATCCTGACTGTGTTTTAAAGGTACATTTGAACCATTCAGTGATGACACTGAAATAACTCTATGAGTCTATTCTGTCCCCATGAAGCCTGTTCTGGAAGCTGTGTCCCTACATTAGTAGATGGAACCAATAGGGTGTAGGAGGGAGGTCAGTCCTGCAGGCTGTGCTGGGAGCAGTATTCCAATACTAATGACAGATTGTGTGGAGTGCTGGTGTTGCTAGGCAGTTTTCTCGTAATTGAAACTAAAAACACTGGTTTGCCTCTTCCAGGGAAAGAGATGGTGGATTACATTTGCCAGTACCTGAGCAATGTGAGAGAGAGACGGGTGACTCCCAATGTACAGCCGGGTTACATGAGAGCCCAATTGCCCGATTCTGCCCCAATGGACCCAGACAGCTGGGACGACATCTTTGGAGATATAGAGAAGATTATTATGCCAGGGGTAAGCAATGAAGTGTAATCATGACAGGAAAAAGCCCTTATTGCCTGGAGTGAACACCAAATCCTGAGCATGCACAGGTTCTGCAGAACATTTATCTAAATGAGTAAAGTACCCAAAAATGTAGAATAAGTCTTGTAGACATTATGTCCACAGAAGGACTCTGGAGATTACTGTTGTGTTCCAACCTATAGTTTAGGGGATAGACTGAATGTATTTTTGAAGTACGTTATACATTAACTCATATTTGCTTATAGGGAAACAAATTCACCAGTGTCAGAAAATCATTAGCTTCACAGTGTCTCTACCTGCTGACCTGTATAGTATCTATTTCAGAGATGTGGAAACTTGGGCACAGCAGTTGTGTACATGTAAGACCTGTCTCCTGTTCTTTGAATGTAAAGGTCTTGTTTCTCTTGTACATAAGTACTGCAGATTTTCTGCTAAATTACATGTTTTATGTAAGAAGCTCTTTCAGAGTCTGTTCTCAAATTTTTTTATAGATGTTTGCAGAAACTTGATCTGGTGTAGGAGAGGTATTCACATTACACACGCTTATGCTGGTGTCCCACATACAAGCTCCTTCAGGTGTATAGAGGGTCTCAGTTGTAGATTGCTGTGCGTAGCTAGTAATTTTGTTTGACAAAATGAGCAAGAGCAACTTTTATTGCAAGGAGTCCCTATATAAAGATAAAAATTTTGATAAATCTTTCTGACTCTGGTCTTTTGAACATGGCATAACATTCTTTCCTGTTCAGAATCTTTGTCTGCCTGTTTAATTCAGATAAATGCTTTTGCTGTTACTTGGAATTTATCTAACAATGACACAGTGTTATCATCTGCTAGTGCTGTGCTCCTGTTGATGCTATCTCTGCAGCTTTCTGCTAGCAGATGTATAGTTGGACATACATGTTGCTGTGATCCTTTTCCATCACTTCAAAGATCTAATGATAATTGCTACATCTCATGTAGAATTTTGTGACATTTCCAGACTTAACTTCTAGACAATTCTGTTCTAGGTAGTCCATTGGCAAAGTCCACACATGCATGCCTACTTTCCAGCTCTTACTTCCTGGCCTTCACTCCTTGGAGATATGTTGGCTGATGCAATTAACTGCTTGGGATTCACATGGGTAATTTTTTTTTTTTTTGCTATTTTAGATATTTGTTTCCTGTGTGTAATATGCAAGAGCAGGTCACAGTCATTCTTTCTTGTTCTCTGAGTCAGTAGAATTATTTGCTTTAACCAACTGTATGTTGTTTGGATAAGTGAAAAATTCACTTAAAAAAACCCTCAAATGGAATATATAAAACCAAACATTACCTAGTAGTAAGAGGTGAATGAAGAAAATATACCATTAGAAATGTCTGTTTTCTAATTCTTTGCATATCCCACTGTGAGCATTGTTTCCGGTCATCTAATCTCAGTGCCAAGATTGTTACACAAGCACTGCAGGCAATAAAGCAGGCACCATCCATGACTCTAGGCTAGATTGGGCTCTAGTCCAGTTCTCCTGCTCCTTTGAGAGAACACATTTCCTATTTTTCCTCTTTTGAAAATAATTGTTTGGTGGCCTGGCCCAAAATATCCGAGTATTTTGTATCCTCCTGTAGCACCTTCACAGCACTACTTTGTTATACATCCACTTACCTCAGTAGCCTTCTGAAGCCAGTGTTCTCCCCAGTGGTGAAATTGCCCAGATTTTTAGGTGTGTATCTCTATGAAAGCAGTAGAAGCTCATAAACCTATAAGAAATTGATGGGTATTGTCTCCATGTAGTTTTATCAGATCAGCTCATTGCCTCCCTTAGCTCTCAGCTGGAAGGGGGATCAGCACCCAGGGTGAATTACAGTCTGATTCTCTTTTTTTTTTTTTTTTTTTTTTTTTTAATTTTTCTAGGCCTCCAGCCCAGCCTGTACAGAACTGGAAATGAATGTGATGGATTGGTTGGCTAAAATGCTGGGGCTTCCAGAAAAATTCCTGCACCACCATCCTGACAGTGTGGGTGGAGGAGTACTGCAGGTAGGGGACATTAGAGGAGGTCTCATCGTTTTGTTTTCACTCAAGTGAATTTCCCTCTGGGTGATAGTTTTCCTAGAGGCAAAACCGACAAGATTCTCTGTTTGGGTCTGAATAGAGACAAATCCCAATTTGGCATTGTTTTCCTAAATTTTAGTATTAAATGTAGAAGATTATAAGATAAGAATTGCTATTGGTTTTAGTGCTAACTGTGTTTATGAATGAGCAGCACGTACTCTTGTGGCCTTTCTAAGGATAAATCAGAGTGAAATTTCATTTCTTCAGTCTGTTTCACATCACCAAATTATACACTAAAGTGATTCTTACATAATTAGAGAAGGAATCCTTGCCACTGTCCTTCTGCCACAGTCCTTAGCCACACAAGAAAATATTTTTCCTTTTTCTCATGTCTACTTTGTGTCTCTGAGGGGTGCAAGATCAAGGCCTGAACCTTTAACTCCTTTTGAAAGGCTTAAGCAAGTATCCCTTGGAATCAGTCTTGAGGTTCTGTGTTGTTATAATGGGTTTTGCTTACATTTGTAATTTTATGGGAAATAGTACATTTTATCTGTAGAACAAAAGGAAAATATGATTTATTTACTCCCTCCAACTCAGCCCTGCACATTAAAAATATACAGCAGTTAAAAGGCTTTGTTTTGTGTTGCTGGCCCAGAGAGCTGGTCATCAGCTAGTGACTTTCCACTGCATCACAGAAAAGCAGTAGTAGGAATAAAAGGGGGTGGGAAGCTGAGTACTGACTTAAGTAAATCCCTGGCAAGATAGCAATGAAGTAGCAGTTGCAGTAAATGAGCAATGTCTTTGCAGAGCACTGTGAGCGAATCCACCTTGGTTGCACTGCTAGCAGCAAGGAAGAACAAAATTCTGGAGATGAAGGTTTCCAAGCCGGATGCTGATGAGTCCTCGCTCAATTCTCGCCTCATCGCTTATGCATCTGATCAAGTAGGTTCTTATGATTACAAAGAAAACAGATTTGCTTCTGCTGTCTCACTCAGACTATGCAATGTGAACTCACATTTCCCTACCAAGAGAAAAACACAGCAATGCCTCACAAGCATGAACCAGTTCCTCTCATACTACTTTCTGTAGATGAGGAAATGAAATCAGTGTGTGATGAGGTTTTGTAGGGTCCTGGCAGTCCTCAGGAGACTGTTCCACATGACTCATTTCTAAACTTCCTTCCAGTTTTTCACAAAGCCTTACCCCAGTAACTAGGTGCTGATCTCATGCTGCTCCAGCTCATGTTTGCTCACAGCCTCCTTCCACTCAGAAGAGGCACACTCAAGGTGCTGTTACCTCAATGCTGCTCCCAGCTGTGGGCTCCACTCTGGGCCTCTGCCTCCAAACCTGTTCTGTCCCTGGGCTCCTGAACTGAACAATTGTATTTCCCTGTGAAAACTGCAACAGGAGAGACACTCATGCTGGTTGTCTCTTAGTATAACTAAAAGGACTTTTTCTTGTGAGGTGTTTTGGTCTACCCAGAAGTAAGCACACCTTGGGGGATCAGACTTGTATTGATATGGATTACAATAAGGATATTACCTCTGCATTTCTTGCCACCACTCTCCTTCATAAGGCCATAACTTACGGCAGCTGTTCAGCCTCAGAGCTTGAGTTCTTACTGTTTTTCTTATTTTAAAGGCGCATTCTTCCGTAGAAAAGGCTGGCTTGATTTCCCTTGTGAAGATAAAATTTCTGCCTGTGGATGAGAACTTTTCTCTCAGAGGTGAAACTTTGAAGAAAGCCATTGCAGAAGACAGAAAGAAGGGCCTCGTGCCAGTCTTTGTATGTTCAACTTTTTAGCTGGGGGTATTGACATAGTATTCTTAATGTCAAGATAAAATTACATCTGAAACATTTCTTATTGTGTTAAAATACATTTAATGAATGTTAAAATGTATAGAAGAGTTTCTATTTTATCGAAGGAAAATTTTTAATACTCTGACTGTCTACCTAACCTGCCCACTTTTAAAGTGCTGCATCCATTTATTAAAAAAACCCAATCCATCTTAACAGATTTGGTTTTTTCTAGGTGTGTGCAACTTTGGGTACAACTGGTGTCTGTGCTTTTGACAATCTCTCAGAACTGGGTCCAATTTGTAAGTGTCTTTTTTTTTTTCCTGATTTTAAACTATGAAAGCTTATACAAGATAGGGAGACTTTTGCATGCCAAAACCAAGGAGAGTAGAAGCACTGATCAGCTGAGTTTTTCAGACATGTCTCAGGGATCGCTGAAGTCAGTACAAGACTTTGCAGTGATTTCTGTAAGTTTTAGATTAGGATGCTAAAATACATTCTATTCAAGATGGATGAAATTTGCCAACTGATAAATTTTTAATGTGGTTATTCAGGAAATACAGACTGTGCAATACTGTTATAGTATGGATAAATAAATATTTAACCTAGCAAAGGAGTTTTGAAAGTAGATTCTGGTAGGACGTGCTTTGGATTCACCAGTTCCATAGGTAAATTTGACATGGTTGCAGATTCTACTCCAGCATCAATTCTGCCCAGTAGCTTTGGAAGACCTGAGGCACTTTCTCATGTGGGTCAGATTGTGGCTTCTATTTCTGGGTCCTTTTTGCTTGCCCTAGTGTCTTTATTCTGGCTTTGTGCAACTGAGTGGTACTGGGGAATTTCATGTAGTAAAAGGGCAGGGGGGAGAAATCAATCATTAAGAAGACTCACATCAAATATGAAATAGTGAATTTTGCTATGGTGTCCACCTGATTTCAGCATTATCTTATATTTTGGGTTCTGGATCCACAGCTTTAGAATAAAACTAGATTGTCAATTGTTTGTCTGCCTCCTCCAAAAAAATGCACCTGTTTTTTTCAGAGAGGAGAGATTAAGCATGCACTTTGATTCCTTATGTCCCTTACATAACAACAATCTCAATTCCAACAGGTGATGCTGAGGGACTCTGGCTTCATGTTGATGCTGCATATGCAGGAACAGCATTTGTATGTCCTGAATTTAGACAGTTCTTGGATGGAATTGAATATGCAGATTCCTTTACTTTTAACCCTTCTAAATGGATGATGGTTCATTTTGACTGCACTGGATTTTGGTGAGTAAAGGAAAAATGCAAACAACACCACAAGAGTAACATGCAAAGTATTTCTCTGCACTTATTTTGCTAAATCAAGTTCCTTCTACAATTGATAGGGTTAAGGATAAATACAAATTACATCAAACCTTCAGTGTTAACCCTGTCTACCTCAGACATGCCAACTCAGGAGCTGCAATTGACTTCATGGTAAGTTATTATTTAAGATGATATTTTATACTGCATATAAAATGTTCAAACAGACTGTGAAATTCCTCACGCTCTGGAGCATGCTTATCTTATAGACGATCTGATTACATAAATCCAATTATACTTAGATCCTAATACAAAGTAAATAATAAAACTTTGCAGTGATCTGTGGTGATGAAGATTGATTATAAAATTGCTTTCAGATTGAAGTACTTAAGATTTTTACACAGATAGAGATCTAGCCTTGCCTTTTTAATGAGAAGGGTCATTTCTGTGCATTGTGTTGCTGAAGTAATTCCTACTGATGCCATTTTGGCTGGATTTCTTCTATCTCTGACATGTAATAAAACAGAGAAAGGAGTAAGCAGTGGAAACACAATGCTCTGAAACAGCAGGATAGTGAATTACATTTTTCTTCAGATTAAGATATTCATAGGAGAGCCAAGAGACATTTCACTTTAGATACCTCTTACAGCACATTTCAGTACAGTGATACAAAGGAATATTCACTGGCAATTATTTCTGCTATGATCTCACCCTAGTCCTGAAAAGATAATTGTTTTCTTGAAATCAATAGTGCTTTTCACTAGAGTGCAAGTGGAGGGAGGGATGGAAAAGAAAGATGTGGAGTCCCTCTTGTGGTTAAATTGGATTCTGCATGTGATTGTGTAGCTCCCCAGAAATACTCCTTTATATGTTTTCTCACTCTTGCAGTAGGTGCTACTTTGTCTGGAACTGCCTACCCCTGTATCAGCTCTTGTTCAGGATGGCACTTAAATATGCAAAGTACAGGAACTGAAGTGACTACTTAGTCCTAAAGTGTAAATGGCCACATCTTAAATTGATCATGCTCTTAAAATGCAAAAAGTTGTTGTTATTAGCTGGTAATTCACTTAAAATTCTAATCATATCTAGGCCGTAGATTAAGGGGAATAGCCCAAATCGTGTTTTGCAAATAACTGAAAAATATGGAGACACAGTGTTTCTTTGATGATAGTGTTCTAGGCTTAGCAGATTTTCAGTAATATGACACTATTTGTCTCAAAAGAGATTTCTGACTTGAGTCTGAAGCCACAGACGTAGCAGTGTAAGGGGAACCCTCCTTTCTGTTGTTTCTGCACTCACTGAGGCACTGTTGTGTTTTCACAGCACTGGCAGATTCCACTGAGTCGCCGATTCCGTTCTTTGAAGTTGTGGTTTGTGCTTCGCTCGTTTGGGGTGAAAAAGCTTCAAGCTCACGTCCGACATGTATGTGAATTAACAATGCAACCATACATGTGTTATGTTCATTTCTCGGTAGCTGAGATTAGTAAGTTCAGAGGTTCAAAGATGAGTAGCAGAAATCCTCTGACACACAAAGCTTGCATGTGAACACTAAATGTGTGCTCTTAAGTAATCTGTAAAGATTGACTGTGTAGACAAAAAGTTTCCTGTCCCCTTCTTGGAAGCAATAGGCAATGGCAGGCGAGTTGGTAAGTCACAGCCTTCTGCACGTTCCTGAGTACTAATCTGTAGGAGCTTTCTTTGAGGCAGCTGTTTGGGAGGCAGGCTGTGATGAAAGGCTGAACCCACCACTGTGAAAATGTGCAAGCTTAAGTCTCTGATGGAGAGTAAATACAAGGGATCGTATTTATTATGTGGATCAATGGTTGCCGCAAAAGGACACCAATCTGAGAAGGCACATTCTGTTTTCAAATGTTCTTCTAGAAAATCCCTATGCATAGTCCCATTACTCATGTTCATTGTCAAGGGTTTGGGCAAATAGACAGACTTTAGAATTCTTAACTTTGTTGTTGTTCTTTTGTTTTCTGCTATTCATGCATTGGAATGATGTGTTTTAGTAAGGAAAGGAAGACTTTTTAACTATCTAATTTAGTGTCTTACAGTGGGTTTGTGACAAACCAATATATAACTAGGGTTATAGGTTAATTAAGGTTTCCTTAATTATAGGGTACTGAAACAGCCAAATTCTTTGAGTCCTTGGTTAAAAGTGATCCACTTTTTGAAATTCCTGCGAAGAGGCATCTCGGACTGGTTGTATTTCGGCTAAAGGTAAAGATAAGACCTTTCTTATGTCTCTTTGGAATGAATTGACCACAGCTGATCTCTCCCCAGACATTAAGAACTGTGAATAAACTTTTATGTAAGAATTTGTGATCGCAATTCTTAGAGATGTTTGGATGTCACTGGAATTTCTAATTACAGTATTTCTTTTTCTTATTCACATTTGAAACAGGGTCCCAATTGGCTGACAGAAAAACTCCTGAAAGAACTAAGCAGTTCTGGCAGGCTCTTCCTCATTCCAGCAACCATTCATGACAAGTTCATCATTCGCTTTACTGTAACATCTCAGTTCACAACCAGGGAAGACATTCTGCGAGACTGGAACATCATTCAACACACTGCAGCCCAAATTGTTAGCCAGAATTATGGGCTGCACTGCCTCAATTCTGATGATGGGTCAAGAATCCCTGCTACGGTAGTAGAACCCAGTTCTGATGCCATTAGTAATGCTTCCCAGCTTTGTCTAGATGGAGGGAAATCTAAAACACCTTCCAGAAAAACAGTAGTTCAGCCTAAGAAGTTACCAGTGAGTCCCAGTACATGTGTGATTAGTCAACAAGTGAAAGGTCAAGGGGATCCTCTAGATGACTGTTTTCCAGAAGATGTTCAAGATGTGACCAAACATAAGTTAACCTCTTTTTTATTCAGTTATTTATCTGTTCAAGGCAAGAAAAAGACAGCACGTTCCCTTAGCTGCACCAGTGTGCCAGTGACTGGTAGTCTTGAGCAGTGTAACCCCAAAACTGCAGCCACTGACAAGGAGGACTCTCGTGCAAATGCCAGAGTTCTTTCCAGCCTGCCTGAAGACATGATGATGTTCAAAAAAAGTGCCTTCAAAAAACTAATTAAGTTCTACAGTGTCCCAAGCTTTCCAGAGTGTAGCATTCAGTGTGGCCTTCAGCTGCCTTGTTGTCCTCTGCAAGCCATTGTTTAACAAGAGAGCTTGGTCCTTAGAAAGAAAACCAAAGTTTGCTTAATCATATGCAATACCACGTGTTCTTTTGTTCAATATGTAAGCAGTGGCAATGACCACTGAGAAAATTCCTGTGCTTTTACTGGTGAAAACCTCATGTATTTATAGATTAAAATGTCAAATAAATCTTGTAGGCATATTACATGAAACCCTGTGTTTCGTAGACTGTGGTAAAGAAAATGCCAATTTCTGCCTTATCCCTCCCGGTAGTGGACAGTTTCGGGCTGGTAGGTGAACAATTTTGACAAAGTATACTGGCCTCAGTAGGGGGTAAACAATGAAGGTCTCTATTTGCACCACTGATTTTGTTTTGGTTTTTTCTGAGATACTTGACTTGAGCTCTTTAGACTGCTGTGTGTGCAGCCAGTGCCAATGTAGTTCTGAACTATGCAAAAAGAAGGATGTAACTTCTCCCAGATATTTTTCTGCATTAGAGCAATTTTAAAACTGACAGAGTTAAACACAGCAGCCCTGCCTTCCCATCTGTGCTAATCAGTCACCATGCACAGGAGGCTTTATGAAACCACGTTGCAAGAGCAGTTGCCCTTGCAAAGCACTTGTGGCCTTTCTCAGCATTACGTAAGGTCTGTAAATTCATGAGGAAATAGTAGGAATGATACTTTACTCTCTCTTAAATGGAAGAACTAAAGGGGCATTATGGAAAAAAGGGTCTTTTATGCAGCAAACAAATGTATTGCTATAAGAGGCCAATGATATATGTATTTTTCAAATAACAATGAAAAAAAGTGTGGGGAGAAAAATCTATTAAGGACAAATTTAAATTCAGAGATGTTTTGAGTCAGGAAGCACAATGATTACTAGGAGATTATTCTGGGAAAGCACTGCTAGATGCTTGCTGCCTTCCTTCCAGACACCTACAGTCACCCTATCTTGAAGGCAGTGCACTCCAACAGATGGATCTTCCACGCGATCCAGAACAACTATTCTCAAGTTATATAAACAATGAGCCTGGTTTATCAGAACAATGTCTGGACCCTTATACAACATCAGCTAAACTTGTCAGCTAAGATAAGAGCTGAAGAAGTTCTGTTTTATTAAATCAATCTCATATTCACTCTTTATTTCAGATTATTATATTTGCTAATATTAATAAATAGGATTTCATGGCAAGCTTAGAATAACAGATGCTTTAAAAACTGAATATTATAAAATACAGCTTTTTTTACATGCTCACAGTTTGAAGTCAGGTTTTTTTACTGAGTTATAAATGTGCTGGGTCATTTGTACATACAGGTTTCCTTTGTCATCCAGGAAATACAAGCAAACTTTGATGACTGCTGGATTGAAATCCTCCTCCATTAGTTGTACTTTACAGTATTTAACAGTTGCTGTAAGTTCAATGGTGCTCTACAAAACAAAATTACAATTACACTCATCAGTGTAAACATATAATTGTGAGAATTGGATTGGATTTCCTAAATTTAAAGGGAATAGTGTTTAAAGAAAACCCATACAGCATGGAAGTCAAAGGTTTACTAATAGAGGTCTAAGCTATCTGTATTCAGTAGATAATAACTGAACTACGGAGCAGGTGGGCCAGTAGTTACTCTGAATGTAAGAAGTCCTGGGGCCTTAGAAACATTAGGTTTTCCTTAGTATTCAAAGGTTTACCTGACAAGTTTCCCTTAGTATTCTATTTAATTGAGGCATGAGAAAGTAGTTTTCAGCTTCTAGTTGGCGAGAATCAAGGGATTTATCCAGAAAAGTATTTAATTATGTTTTCAGATCAAAAACCAGCGGAATTTTTCTCAAAAAAGAACAAAGAAAGTGCCATTTGGATACTGGGCAAGACTTGCTATACTTTACATGGGATGGCAAGACAAAGCACTACCTTGACTGGCCAACTGTTTTGTTTGTATAACTCAAAAGTTTAAAGATCAATTAAACAACAAGGCACAACGGATGCTAGTCCTCTTCTCAGATAGGCAACCTTTCTCAAAGGAGCAATTTATCTCAACTTCCAAATACAGTAAGAGTGACATTCTTGCGGCATTTTCCTAATTCAAGTTAAACTTCAGTTTAGAATTTGGCTATTTATTCACTGGCAGGGTGAAAATCCAATGCTTCTATTGCAAAAGAGCTCTCTTGCAAGCTTTCGTGTGGGTGTGGATCTTTATTTTGCACAAAACAGTCAGTGGAGGGAGCAACACTAAACTGAGAACACAGCTGTATTACTGTGTCGAAGGTATCCAACAGGAAATGTATTTTCCAATGAGATCGTCCTGATTTTGTATGTTAAAATGTTCCAAATATCCTGTTACTGCTCATGCAACTTGTTTTTTTTCAGGCTGAACTGAAACATCTGGGTGCAGTTCTACTCTTATACTGGTAAATGACTGGAGCAAGTGAGAAACAAAAGCAGCCTTTTTGAGAATTTCTACAGTGTAACTGGGAAGTTCAGATTCACATGGGTAAACAGAGAAAACACAGTGCAGACTGACACACAGACTAGGTAGAACCACTGGTTTACCTTAGTCCTGATAAATCAAGGTCTTGCATAGTTTGGGAGGTGAGTGATGATGTATCTGTAAGTCCTTTCTCTGTTAAATTCGCTGTTTTCTTTTAGTCAAATACAGGCTGTTCTTGTTCTGCCTTCATAGCCTGTAGGAATAATGACAGGAAATAACTGTAGCTTGTATATAAACCTGAACTTCAGGTTAACCTCATTTGTCTTTTATTTAATCTTCTTTCTCGTATCAGTGAACCCTTTCTTCTAAG
Source organism: Cephalopterus ornatus (assembly GCA_013396775.1). Classification (NCBI taxonomy): domain Eukaryota; kingdom Metazoa; phylum Chordata; class Aves; order Passeriformes; family Cotingidae; genus Cephalopterus; species Cephalopterus ornatus. Next base: position 117,982 of record VZRE01012328.1, on the reverse strand, counting down.
CCACCTTAGAAAAATTGTAACATACCTTCCTTTAGACATCTAAAGAATTAGATTTTCTTAAGGCTTCAGCTTGCTGCATGCCAAATTCTTTTGAAAGAGCATCAGAATTATAGATGGAAAGCATTTTGAAAGCCCCACCTGGCAGCTCCGCCCGCCCGTCCACACCTCGGCACCGAAGAGCAGCAGCGGCTTGTTCGGCGGCCGCCCCGCGCAGATGTCCGGGACGGCGGGCTCCGGCTCTCCGCGCCCGCATCGCCACCCGCACCACGGCCAGGGCGAAGCGGAGGTCCTGGAAGAAGTAGGGCCAGGCGGAGCGCAGGAGCAGCGGCAGGAGCAGCATCCCCGCCAGCGCGGTGCACAGCGCGGGCAGCATCACCCCGCGGCACCACCCGCGGCCGCGCCTCACGGCGGGGCAACGCGGAGTTCTCGCCTCCTGCCGCCGCCCGTGCTTCCTCCCAGGGCTTTCTACCCCCAGAGGCGCCGTCTGGTTTGACGGCAGCGGCTCCCCGCCGTTTCTGGAGCTCCTGCTGCAGGGGCGCTGTAGGGATGGAAGAGCCGCGGGCGGTGCGCGCCAGGGGGGGATCGCAGGGTGACCCTTCTTGGCAGTTTAAGTGGTGTGCGGCCCTGGGGAACACGTTCCTGCCTTCCCCTCGTACCAGCCCTGGTGCTATTCCTCACTCGGTGGTGAATAGCCTAAGAGGCAAATTGTAGCTGAGGCAAATGGACATTTGGGGTGTGACTTTTTTTTTTTTAATTAATCCACACGTGCATTTATTCATGTTCTAGATGCACAAGAGGAATTTACAGTCTCGGTCTCTCTGTTTTGCTCTTGTGCAAGGCTAACAGACACATAAATTACTCAGACAACCTTGAAACAAACTCCAGGAATTTCACCCTCCTGACTGGACCCACCGACCAGGACTCAGTGCTTATTGGTGAAGTTTAAACAGCCATTACTCTGAATAAGGATGGCTATTTTATTTTAATATTTTGCTAAGTGCCACCAAGGTGACAATTTGCTGTCCTCTTCTTCAGTTTTCTACTGTCCTTTTATGTCAAATCTGATACTTTTCACCCCAACGTGAGCTGATTCAGGTCATTGATCTACCGGGAAACTTCACTGCAGACTTTGTTTCCACTGCCACATAAATTTCCTTTGCTGTTAGGTGAGCTCTGGCCGCCTCTAATTGCAGCACAAGCCCTGGGTGTCCAAGAGGGGTGGGAGGGAGCAGACCCATCCAGTTTAGCTGTGGTCAGACCTCCCAGGCAGCTGCTGCAGCTGAAACTTGACCCGGTGGATTAGGTGGCCCACAGCCAGCGCTGTCTCTCCTGCTCACATGCTCGTCCCAGGAGCCAGTGTTAGAACTTCATGGGACTGAGTGAGGAGCTGGTTCAGGGTGCTAGCTTGGGTGAAAATTAACTGATTGATGTCTAGGGTAAATTTTGACTATCACTAGACTTTAGCATTTGGATAAATAAGAGGTTTTTTTACAATTCTCCTGTAAAAGAGCTACTGTTTCAAACTGGTGCCTGGGGATTTTTTTAGGAGTTACATAAATATGTAATATTTTTAGCAAAGTATTACTAACATTTGTTATTGTCACAGCTTGAATCTGAGCTGAGTCTTTAGCTCCAGCCCCAGTGAACGATGGACAGGCATACTGGGAGGGTTAGTTCGCTCATATTTGTAGGTTCCATGAACTATGATTATGTGGTGCTGATAATTTGTCTGTTTCTGCCACTGTGTCAAGCAGTGCACAGGTTCCCCTTGACTTCAGCTACGAAATCCTAATTGCTCAACACTTGCTTATACTCAGCTTTTATACAACAGAATCCGTTTCATTATTAGGAAATACAGTTCATGAAATTTATTCACTACTCTTTTCTCAGTTTCTGTGCTCTATTCTCTCAATTGCTTTTTTCCTGCCTACTTCTGTTTTCAGTTCTTTGTAGGGAGCTTGTTGCTACAGTGCTCATTTGCTCTATTCATAGAGCAGGAAAGGAAGTTAAAGAGAAGCTAAACCTTGTCAGATGCTATAAAGCTCCTTAGACCTGGGAAAGAGACTTTCACTCCGCAGGTACCAACATCCAAGGCTTTGCAGGGTTTGCCAAGAGGCAAGGATATCTTGCTTTGATCCACGAGATGTCACCAGCGGGCAACAAGTAACTGGAAATTTGTATTAAATTGGGATTCAGACCCACCGTACAAGACAGGGAGCATAGGAAAGCCCAACACTCCTCATGCTGCTAACCACAGGATGCTCCAGGCTGCAGCATTTTCTATGCAGACAGCCTCCTCTCTTTTCAGTTTTCTATTTTGTTATGATTTGATGGGATATTACACTGTAATGGTACAGGACAGCATGCACCATTCTAGCTAGCTGTGTGACAACAATCATACCACAAAGTGACACTTAATTACTGGTGAATGGCAGAGAAATGGGATTCAGAGTGGATGACTTGTGGCTTCAGTGAACCTGTGTAACAAGCCAGCTGTGTTTGTTCTTTCCTTACCTGTGTCACCTGACATTTCCCACTGAAATTCACAGCTGGGCATTTTTCAGGATTGCTAAACCGAAGCCTTCCAGGTTAATTTTTCGGTTTCAAATGTCTTTCTGTCACACTTCAAATTCACAGCTGCTACAGTTTCTATTAAATGTTTATTTGCAGTTTTACCAGAGTTTTTCTGGAACATTTCAATCAGATGAGACAGGTTGACCTGATCTAATTCATTGGTGCAGCCAAAAGGGGTGATTTTGTTTCCCTGTCCCCCTTATGTGACCTCCTAACTCCACTACCTCCCTTGCTCCAGCTCTGGTGCTCTTCTGACAGTTCAGTGATGAATTCAACTCACTAAGCCAGCAGAAAACCGTGTTTTGTTGGGTGAGTTTTCTGTTGACTCACTGACTAGAACTGGCTTTTTAAGGAGTCATATTAGTACCAGTATTAGGACTAATACATAGGAAGGAATGAGGAAATAATAAGCACCAGCTTGATCTCCCTTCCCTACATGCTTACATCTCAAACTCTCTCTCTGTTCCCTCCCACCTTAGGAAGGAATGCAAGGTGTCTGTTAACCAGGCAAAATAATGTTTGTAAATTTAAGAACCAAGTTCATAGTCTACGGAGAGATAAATCACCAAACCTACTCATGGCAGAGTTCAAAGCCATTCCATTTTCACCCTCCCTGCCTGGCAGAGGTTCAGGGGGTGAAGGTCAGTGAAATACATGCTCTGGCACTACTTAAACTGTGCTAACATCAGCAGTTTATTGGTATTTTTCCATATCTTTCCCGACTTCTTAGGGATGATGCTTACAAGTCTGTAATGCATCAGGATGTCTAGTAGGTCAGCTGGGTGAGCTGACTCGCTGGTCCAGTTGCAGCTGATTTGACATCTTTATTCACTGAAATAATTTGCAACCACCAACTTTGGAAGAAGTATCCTTCAAAAGGAGTGAGCCACTCCTGTGACTAGAATCTCCGAGGAAGTTTTGTCTAATGGATTACCCAGGTCCCTCCTAAAATCAAGAAATCTCAATGTTACAGGGTACCTTTCCTTTACTGCAGCTCTTTTATGTTCCTTTGTGTTAATGACATTGCTTTTGAAAGATAAAATGGTGCAACCTGGCTGGAAATAAACATGCCATGACTTATTAGACAAAACCATATAGATAGTCCAGATTTGTGTGCTATATGCTTCTGTTCTTCCTAAATTTATTGAATCTGAAACCTCCTTCCTTATCAAGAAATTCGCATTTTGCAGCTAAGAATTTGTTTTGCTAGAAAATTGTCCACTAAATCTCCTTGCAATACCATGTATTGAAGCTAAAAATCTTAAGCTGTTTTGGATTGAGTGATGAGCTTAGGTTTAGCTCTCTGCTCATTTATGACTGGCTCAAGAAATTCTAGGTGAAACTGTCGGAGTCACAGTGAGACTCATCTTTCTGTTGCAGAGGTGTTAGGAGCAACTGTTATGAAATTCTAGGAACAAAATTGTAATAGTCTACCGGAACATGTAAGAGATTCCTGGTGTTGGATGGTAACTAGATTCTTGGCATTGAACTCATCTTCCTTGGATGGACATGGTTGGGATTCAGCAGAACAGATGTGCTTTCCAGGATCAGTGAAGGGAGCTGCCAAAGCTCAGGAATTATCTCCTCTCCTAATACAGAAACTCCAAAGGGAGCCTTGCTCAATTCTCTTTCATGAAGTGGAGAAAATGTTTCCATCCCATAAATAGATTTTGAATTCTGTAGGCTCATTACAGATACACAGCCAAACTCCTTCCAGAGCTTTGCCAGCAGAAGTCAGTTCAGAGTTCAGTTAGTTGTGTTAATACAGGTATCCCAGTCATTGCAAGCAAGCTCCTTGTGCTCTCCTCTGCTGAGGACCTGTTATCTGTCAATAATTGGAGTGGCCAAGGGGAGATGAAAGGGTAAGGATTAAGAAGAAAGCTTGGCTGAGAATTTAAAATTACTCCTTTCCACCAAAGTCTGACTTTCCCACTTTTTTTCACTTGTGATGGAAGAGTAAATGACATCCATGTGTCTAAATCCAATGTTGTTTTTTTAACCACTAACTTAAAGCATGAAACTCACCATGGATTTATTAAATCCTCTGAAGGAGAGACACTCTAATGAAATCCTGCTTGTATAACTTGTTACTATCCTACCATCAAGGCAATATTATACTCAGCAAACTTTTCAAAGGCAGTAGAGTATAAGCAGCATTCACAGGTGCTGCCAACAACAGAATCAAGTGGTGGAATGTGCTTATCAAAGAACTGTGCTTTCTTCGAAAAAGGGGAGGGGGAGAATATGTTTTGCTCTCACAAACTTATTTACTGAGCAGCAGCAAACTAAACAGACAAGTTCTGCCATCTAGTTCAATCTAAGGATGCTTCAGCCCCTTTCACGTTGATTAACTCATGCATGTGCTAGAAAACAGTAGCTTGAGTAATTCCTCAAGAAACTGCAGCATGACTGAAGTTCTGTGGCTTATTCCTCTTTTCAGGGAATCTCTCCAAGGCATTCTATAGTTCAGTGTAGAAAGGACAAGCAGAGGAAAGCTGGTTTTTGTACTCCCTAAAGTAAATAGAAGTCTAATAACTTTGGTGCTCTGGGCTGTCCACTCTTGAAAAGCTTGGTATGGATAAGAGGTTATTGGAGAGCCAAAACTTCCTGTCTCTTCCAAGAAAGAAAGTGGAACAAATGCTAAGTATTTCAACAAAAATCATGCAAACCTCCTTCAAATTAGGAGGTTAGCAGCTTACTTGCAGTTGCCTCTCACATAATGGTTAAAGGAGTCATAATTTGTGAAACAGTTGTTCAGATGTATAATGGGAGATGGCTGCAATTTTAACTGTAGTGCGAGTGAAAAGAAAACTGGATGCAGTTGTTATTTCAGGGGCAGAGCAAAGTTATATTAATAATTTCAATAAATATTCTTCTAGAAAGATGTGAAGCAGTTTCCAAATTTTAAATGCTTATGCACAGCAGGCTATGTTGCAAAACCATACATTTGAGATTCAGGAGATTTCGAATGTACTAGAGCCATGAAGTTCACTTGGCAGCCCTGAGAGAAAGTACCGTCACAGTACTGACCCTAGAAAATGTTGGCAGATCATGTTACTGTATACATGGGAATGCTGGTCTGAATGAAATCTATCCCACCAAGTGAAGTGCCTCTTGCTGCATGAACCTCCAGCATTTTTCAGTAGTTAGCCCTGCACTGCCTCTGGAAATGACAGTGTAAAATGTCATGGATTATGGCCACCAAATCCTCTGCCTTCACAGAACTTTCTTCAGCTCTATACTTTCTATAAGAAAGTTTCTATAATAGAAATGTGACATCTAAAATTAAAACAGGTATTTATGTGTGCTGGTGCTCATTTATGTGCACATACAGTGTAGCTAATCAGAATGTGGATTTCTGCAAGCTCTGTTAGGAAAAGAATTTCATTATTAAATCAGCCATTTCTATGATGTAACATAGTTTGTGAGTAGCCAGAAGGACATTATCTTCCTGAAACCAGGTGGATATTTTTATTTGAGCAAATTTTATTTGCTCAAAGTTCCAAAGATTTGGTTTTTTACTACTTTTAAGCCAAAAGTTTTGTCTAACAATTATCTCACTAGAGCTCTGTCATTGTGTTTTCTATTTCAGTTCCTCCCTGGCCAGTGTCCTGCCCTTCACATATGTGCACCTCTACTACCTGTACTGTTTTCTTTGCTCAGTTTACTGAGCCTTGGTTTTGGTAGGGATGTATAACTGTGTTTCTCTACATCCTTTTAGTGTTTCGGCTACCTGGTTGCCAAAAAAGGAGTTACGTTATTTCATAAATTATCAGACATGCTTGAAATTTAGTGCAATACATGAAATTGTGAATTACAAAGTGAATTATCTGTGTTGAAATGAATTTTGATTGCATATGTGATTTGATTGCATTTTGCAATGAAATTTTAGGGACATTTTAACAAAAAGATATGAAGAGCAATATTTGCATAAATAAATAAAATAATACACAAAGAATTGACTCGTACCAATGGACTAACAACCTTAGAAAATTGTGATCTATTGCTACCTAAGTTTTGTACAGAAAACATCTACATAAGTCATCTGCTTTCAGCCATGAGATTTTTTGATTTCTGTAAGACAAGGAAGGTTTAAGCCTGGCTTCCAGGAATAGAAGGTTACATGACTGTGGGTTGTGTATGCGCATATATATGTCTGTGTCTGTTCCCTCCTTCCCCTCCCTGTAACTTGAACCTGTTGGCTGCTTTCAGACAAATTTTAGAAAGGGTCACAGGTCTCAATGGTATTAAGTTTCTACAAGTTCTGTTATAATAGCTGGGCAGGGATAAAGAGACCCCTGAAGTGCCCCAGCTAACAAAAAGGTGGCAGAGCTGTCGGATACCAGTGTGTCCACATAATGGAGACTCCTTATAAATTCTGATCTGTGATTATGTTAAATGCCATCCAGTTTATGGTTATGATTTATCATTTACCATATGAATTGCACAAAAAAAAAAGGAAATCAATTTCACTTAGTTCTTGTAGTCATAGGAGTGTTTCATTCTGTGATTAAAACTCCATTGTAGCAAATTGTGTTCAGTCTGATGGAGAACTTGGCATTCAGTGTGTCACACAGTGAAGATGTCCTGACAAGGAAGAACAGAAAATCTTCCAAGAATTACACAGATTTGGCTTGTGGGGAAAATAAAATAGGCAGAACCCATGTCGAGTTTGTCAGGAAGTTTAAAGATTAAATTGGGTTCAGTGAAGCTGGGATTAGGGAGAAAGTATTTCCTGCCATTTTATATAAGTAACTTGTTTGGCTGGATAAATTTAATTATCTATTTTGAGTGTGAAGAGTGACAAAGCAAGATTTATATTATTTAATTAAAATTGAAGTATCTTTCAAAGTACTTTGGAAACAGTACATTGTTTTTAGCTCTTATTACAGATCACAAGTTAAACTAAAATATTTTAAATTAGAGGAATTGTTTCAATTATGTGTGGAAAAATATTTTGACTGTTTTTGGAGTTCAGAGTTGACTACAAAATTATGATCTTAAAGGAGGAAAAAAACCCCCCTCATTTTAATGTTTTGAGGTGCATTTATTCTTTTCAATTAGAACAGTCCAGACTTTTGAACTTCAGGAAGTTTGAAACTTGCTTTCTAAGAAGCATACTGGATTCTTCTGTGTTGCTCCTGATAGCTAACAGATAAGATTTGCTGTGCCAAATTCTCTTCCTGTGGGTGTAGTCTGTTGGAATTTAGCAAGCAGTATCCTTGACAAGGCACTAGAAGGAAGGCACTGAAGTCTCTCACATTTGTATTTCTGAGCAGATTAAGTTTCTGTAAGTAAGGTAAAAACTGTTGAATATATGTAGATATTAAGACCAGCTCACACTAGATATCTTATACCAAATTGTTGTAATAGGTAATATAACAGAAATACTGGTAAGAACGGGTAAGCTGTTCCTTAACCTTAAATATCATGTCCCCCAAGTGCTTCAGACATGTTGCTGTACCACATTACAAATCTAAACAACTACGGTTAAGGACCTCAATTCCTGGACAGATGGAAATTCATATTTAAGCAGCAGTATAATCCCTTGAGACTTCTGTTTCTCTAATAGAGGTGTGTCAGAGATAAGATAGCTAAAACTAAGACCAGACACTATCCTAAAACATAGATGAGTTTATATTTCAATCTTCAGTAACAATGGTCTTTTTGCCAAGGATAACTTCTCTCTGCTATGTCTCCTGTTGCTTTTTGTTGTTCTATAGTTTTAAATTAGAGTTTAACTACTTAATATCTTTTTAATATCTCATTCTCTCATGCTGTTGGGCCAGAATGTTGCTCTTCATTGACTGGAACCACACTGCTTTAAATGGATTACCTAGTTATCAGAATGAGATAAGCCTGCAAGGCACCTTATGTCATTCAAAAATGATGGATAGAATATTACAAAACATGCATAGAGCCCCATTAAAAAAAACAAATCACCACTTGCGAGGTAATATTTATAGGCCAGATCTCAGCAATAGCAGTGTGAAGCTCCTTTTTCTATTTCAATATGAAATTCCATACTGAGGTGAAGTCTGGAGGGGAAGAAAATATATTTTCTAGATCAGCACATAATTTTAAAATAATTGGCAAGCTTTTGGTTAATGAGCTGAGCTTTCAAGGTATTACAATAATTCTAGCAATTTGTGTAATAACATTAATGATGTGATCTTTCTAATAAGATTTTTGATCCAAAAAGCTCAGTGCCTGCTTAGTCAACAACATGTTTAAGTAAGTTTCTTGTATTTGAATGAATGAACTTGACTTCCTATAAATTTGAATAATCATCACTGGTGGTGTGTTCCATGATTTATATCTCTGTTAAAATGTACACTTGCAGAAGAGGAAGAAGATATAAAAAGCTGCCTTATATACAAAAAGCAAGAGGACTCTCATTTGAATGCCAAAGAAGGGACTGTAAGGAATGACACTTCCATACACCACAAATGCAAGCTGTATGAGGTCTGTGTGGGACATGAAAGAATAAAAAAAAATGTAAGCAAAGAAATATAAATAAGTAACTGTTTAGGAGACAAAGTAGGGTTTTTTTGAAGTGAGCCCGAAGATGGTCAGGTGAGCAGGGCAGTGCAGTGATACCACTGGAGTGCATTGCAGATGGTTAGTGCGTTGACAGCATTGCAGATATCAGTCTGGGGTTCAAACAACTGGTATAAAGGCTGGGAGGAAAATGCAATTTACCATGAGTAAAGGTCTCTAGGTCAGACCATAAATGTGCCAGTTAGGAAAAGGAAAGTATTTCTGCTTTGATTATACTTAGGTGAAGATTGGTTTGTGTCGAGGAGGAGCTACCCCTAAAAAAAGAAAGAAACAGACCTGTGAGATATAGGAAAGAATGTTTTCATTTAAAAGGAATTGTGAGCACAAAAAAAATCAGTCCAGAAGAAAAATAAAATAAATGGTATAGCACTCAGCAAAAGCTTGTTGCAATTATGGCGAGGACAATTTTAGGGACCCTATAAAGCATCAAACATATGTAGTCAGTAGGGAAAGAAGTAGTGTGCAGAGTCAGAAAAACTAAGTAAACTGAGTTGATAAAGAATGATCCAAAGGTCCAAAACTAGCTGATAAGTTGAAAAGGACAGAAAAGGAAGCAAGACCTTTGGATTTAGCCACAAGCCAATCATTAATTTTTTTAGAAGGTCAATGCGAGTAAAGTGACCTTAGCAAAATCAACTGAATCTAATAACATGCATTTGAGCAGAACTAGCATAAACTTAGGGCTTGGGGTTTTTAAAAAAATTTAATTAGATGACTGGTAACTAGGAATTAGATAGCATCAAGAAAATACCTTTTGAAATTTAAAAAGAATAATCCTTTTATACTTTTTGGTACAAGAATAGTATTTGATGTAATTATGTTACAAATGAGTCCTAAAAAACTGAGTGAGTTATGAGAAAGTTCTGCAGTCCTATGAAACTGGGTAACACGTCCTTGGTATCATGCTAACTAAAATAATTAACTTTTCTCCAAGAAGTAAGTAAATTCACGGAAAACTTGTACTGTGCTATTTGTCCTGGGAAGGTGTAGTGTTTACCTGTGTCAAAAAGGCAAACTGCTGAATGAATAATTACTCAGTAGAATAAAACTTGCTTACTCGTATTATCCAAGGCATGGGAAAGCTGTGGCTGATTTGCTGTGTTCTAAAGCCATAGCTTATGTTGTCATATATGTTACTACTAGTGATGTTTACCTCTTTCTGCTGTAGATACATCTGCTGAGTTCACTAGCACTGCCTGTGATCTTGCATATACAGGTAATGTTAAATACTTTCTCTATTCACAGCTGTGCCCCGCTATACCAGATCTGGAAAGTTGGAGGAATATTGAACAAGGCACTCCGTGGGTGATAAAGGCAGAAGCAAAAATCATGTTCAAAGAAAGATGCAGATTTTTTACAACTTTAAATGGAATAACTCAGATAAAAGTAATTTTTGCTATGTCTGTTTTTAACTTTTGTAAGGCAAAACTAAAAGATTTAAAAGTGAACTTATGTGCAAAGTTAAGAAAATGCAGAATAGCATAATCAGGCTAAGAGGGATACACTAAATATGAGTAGAGCTGGTAACAAACACATTTCTCCTTGTAGACAGTTTCTGTTGACATAGACGTGTTTCTGAAGATATGTCGGTTGATTTTATCAGGGAGAGATTTTTGCAGGGAAACATAAGTATAGGTTTACGAGGAGCTAACTGGTTTAGGTTTTAAGCTGACTTTTCATTGTATCACAATAAAGATTTTGAGAAGCCAGAATTTGAAATTGTTTAGAGTATTCTTGAAACAGCCCCTCAATAATTAAAGAGTTAAAATATTTATTGGCGAATCACAAACTCTTTAGCTTGTGTAGTCTAAAAATCTGAATTCTCAACACATGAAATATTGAAATTTTTGGTAAAATTGAACCTGTTTACTACAGGTTTAATGAAGAACAGGCATATTTGATCCTTAAAAATAACTGAACTACGCACTTCGGTACGCTTTTTGGAGAAGCGTTTTAAACGTGGCTGGAAATCTTCAGGGCCAGATTGCTGCTGAAGAGCCCTTCGTGGAAATGAAATCCCCGCTGCCCCGCGGCGGCAGGGGCGGGCGGGCGGTGCCCCCCCGACGGGCTCCGCTCCCCGACGGGCTCCGCTCCCCGCGGCCCCCGGGCGGGGCGGCACGGGCCCCATAAAGGCGGCGGCGCGGCCGCGGGGCGCAGTCCCGGGGGGAGCGCGCAGCCGAGCCCAGCCCAGCCGAGCTGTCCTGTCCTGTCCTGTCCTGTCCTGTCCTGTCCTGCACTGTCGTGCCGGCAGAGATGCTGCGAGTGCGGTGCTTGCGCGGGGGAAGCCGCGGAGCCGAAGCGGCGCATTACATCGGCTCACGGGTTGGTGCCGCCGCGTTGGGGGCTGGTGGGGTTGAGGATGCTCCGTGGGGACGGGGTCCTGTGTGGTCCCTTCGTCAGGGCGCTCCGAGTGGTGGCAAGAGGGTGCGGGATGGCTGTGGGCTCCTCTGACTGAGGCTCGCCCAGCATCCACCCGGCTCAGCAGAGCAGAGTTCAGTAACTCCAACCAGTGTCGGTGCTGTGCTTCTATGTCATTACCCTTCTAAACTGAGTGCATTTTAAAAGGCAAAATGTCCTTTAAGCGTCTAGTAGGCTGTGAACAAGTTAGAATGGCTGTAACAAGCTGTGCTTCTGTTAATGCTCCAAATAGGGTATGTTGCTTTGGGATTACAGTGTTAAGGCACTTTGTGGGCTGAACCATCGCTTTTTGCCTTTTGTAAGGGAAGTGTAATTTCCATTCTTGTTTTTATTTTAAGCTTCAAAGAGTCTTTACAGGATGGGTGCAGCGAACTTTCCAAAGCACCCAGGCAGCCACGGCCTCCCAGAACACCTGTGCTGCTGATGACAAGGCTAATACCAGCCCTGTGCCTAAAGACTGTCTTGTTTGCTCATACAATGAATGGGACCCACTGGAAGAAGTCATTGTGGGAAGAGCTGAAAATGCTTGTGTCCCACCTTTTTCTGTGGAGGTTAAGGTAAGCAATAAAAAAAATAACCTTAAATAGAAAATAATGTGGGTTTTATACACACAATTTGCTTAAGCTTTACAGTGTACAAGGTACAGTGTTTACTCTTGAGGATTCAACTCAAACAATGGGCTTGCTTCAGATTTTGAGTACTTTACCCGGACTTCAAAGTTGCTGTGTATGTGTTTTACCTGCATTTGTGGGATGCTCTTTCGTTGGTGCAGTACAGTACTGTCTCCAGGGCAGCATGTAATCCATGGCTATCACAGCAAAAAGATATTTCTGCCAATGGCAAACAAAGATACTGAAAATATATTTAAAGTGTTGGAAATTGTCATTTCAGAGAAGTTTGAGACATACTAGTGGAGAAGACTTCCCTTAGCCCTTTTCATGTTTGTATTTCTTTTTTTTTTAGAATCTGGGCTTTGATTCTGGGTAGAAGTAGTTGGAGGAGTGTGAATGAATTTCTGCAGCTTGGTAGTTCTAATCCTCAGATAGCAGAGTAATCATTTGACTTACATTGGGACATTTGAGATGACATCTTGGTGCCAGTGAGCACAATGAAAGCTTCACTACTGACTCCATTATGACTTTTATTTACTCCTTGAAAGCTGCAGCTCAGTTACCAATCTCTGGAATCCTCTTTCTGTCAGTGTCAGAGAAAGAAGTGAATGAGTGTTAGTGTTTCTAATACACAAGTATATGTACATGCATCTGTACAAGACTGCCATAAGGAATGCACAGGAAGAGTAAGGAAAAAAACGTCTAACTTTTTTACATTGTGACGTTCAATGAAGCAAAATTCTGTTCTTGAGTAGTGGCCAAGGGCTTGCTTTAGAGCCAGAAAAAATAGTTCAAATGTCTAACTTGCTGAACTGTGACATGCTATACAGGGTTTACTGCCTATTAAGCCATAACTACTCACGTGAGATCAGAACTTCACTTTCTTGTACATGTGATATCAAAAGCTCAATGAGGAATGTCAAAGGATAGGATTACCTCTCCAATTCCAATTCCTTAACCTTAGGGTTAAAACAAGCTTTAGCTTTGCTTTTTGTCAACTACAGGTACTGGGAACAGAGCATGCCAGCTGAGATGTGGTTTCTTCTGATTTCCTCTGCTTTTGTCTTAAATTTTGCTGTAGAAACTACAACAGTAACTTTACTTAGGGGATGTTGCTGAGAAATCCAAACAGTAGTTCAGTCCTACCTTGACTATTACTATTAATTAATAGATTAATTATTGTTCAAATCTCCATGTGGCTGAAAGGTAAGGTGTGTATGTGTGTGTTGCTCCAGTGTAATACCATAGCCAGAAATCCCCGTTCCTGCCCCTGTAAGTAGCAAGAGTAGGGTTGATGTGTTTCACATGCCATCTGCCAAGTATGCATGAGGGTCACTGGTTATAAAAGCTGCAGTTTGAAACTAACGAATTTGATTCTTATAAGGAAAATTTGAAGCTTTGGACCTGAGACAAGTTAAAAAATATATCTCAAGTCATAACAGTTTGGTGAATACTTGTGTTGAGGTTGGGTTTTAAGGTTGTATGCAGGTTTATTTACCAAATACTTAAATGCAGGAAGTATGTCTGCATTCAGCATTCTCTTGTACTTTGAGACATGTTTTTGGTATACACAAATCCTCCTGCTGTGATGTGGGACTGCTGTGCTTGGCATAAGAAGGAGGAAGGAAGGAACTGAATAGAGAGCCCTGCATATCTGATGAATATTAATGAGCTGTCACTTCATTGCATATCGTTTTCAGAGTTTGAAATGGACTATGTAGGTTATGTAGAGGTAAATACACTGTTAGGAAACATGGAGAATCTTAACAAGGAGGTGAACATCTGCATTAATTAGGAAGATGTCCTTCTTTGAAACAGCACTTCAGTGAAAAATCTCACAATTGAGACTTCTGAAGTCTTCTGAAGCAGTTAACTCTTAGTGAAGCCGTTGAGCTTTACAGCTTTGTACTCTCAGTGCTTTTCAGTAAATTTTGTGAATAATGCATTTTTGGTGAAAAGGTATTATTAATACAGATCACTATATCTTGACTGAGAATATGGGAGTGTGTGTTTACTACTGAATTAGGCAAAAAGACTTTTGACTTGAATTTCTGTTTCAATGCCTTTAATTTAATAACTGTCATTACTAGTTTTAAGATACATCTTGATAATGTTAATTATTTTCCACCAAAATGTTTAAAATATATAGCAACACTAGGGAGTAATTCTGTTTCTTATTCAATCTTTCCTTACAGCATTGCTTAAATTGCTCTCTAAAAAGAAATAGTTTGTCTCAAATGCTGCTGCAGTGTCTTGGGTACTCTCAGACAGTAGGTTATAAGGTGCAGTGAGGGGATTATTTAAAGTTCTTTTCTGTGTCCTGGCCGTGGTACTTTTTGAATAGTCTGAACTGACTTGTATGTGTATGATCAAAGGAGCCTGAAATCTCAACCCTGACTTGGTATGAAATACATGTGCCAGCCATATACCCTGTTCCCAGATATTCAGAAAGTAGGGAATATGTAGTGTTACTCTGTCGTAACTTCCAGATTATGCCATTTTATTAGTGCAACACAAGTGTGGTTTCTCAGGTTTGAAAAAAAAGCAGTGCTAGAAGACACATGGTAAAGAGAGCTGCACCTCTCGGGGATGATGATATTCACATACATCATGGCTGGCTCTGAAAATAGCTTGCTTCACTCCGTAGGACGAATTTATCTCGTTAGCAGAACATGTTTCCATAGGAATGCTAAGCACTTCATATGATCTCCATGTGACTTCTGACTAGCTGGCAAGTTTGAGGTGATCAACTTACTCAAGACCTCACTTACAGAAAATGAATAAATTCCTTCAGGAAGGATGGGGAAGAAGCATCAGTATTGGAGGAGCAGGATGCCCATTATGGGGCTCTCTGTGTAAAGAGAATCTTCTTTCTTTTCTCTGACCTGTGTAACATGAGGGCAAAAATCCAGAAACAGTAGAGAATAGAATGGATAGCCTGGATTGTAAAAGGGGAACAGGCGTGCCTTCAGATGAATGGCCCTGCCTGCTCAGGTAGGTTAGCACTGACAGTGCTAGCACAAAAGGAACTTTATTGCATGGTTTTTATTGAACATCACTTTCTGGGAGGTACCAGGACTGCATTGTCAGGAGAGAACCTCATGTTTGGAAGGGCAGGTTCTTCTGTGCCCCATTGCCGTCCCTCATGCTGCCTGGATGGGATGGACTCTGGTAAAAAGAAGGCCTCACCACTTGCTTACCTGTTCCTGACTCCTGCTGTCATTCCAGGAGGACTCCTTGCACTTGCATCTCTGCTACCACTGACATGACAGAGGAACATCGGATACATTGATGTGAAGGAGCATTATTTGTTTTGATTGTATGTCTGGATTTTCTTACCTATGAGAACTAGGACACTATTTTCAATTTGTTTTTAATTTGAGAAGACTATCACAGGATTTCAGCAGGGGATTTAGGCCTGTAAATTTTGTACTTGCTTTAATCCAACCCTAACAGGTGAATTTAGTATCTTTGGCATCTTCTAGACTGCTGCTGTACCTGAAATATGGCCCCTTCTAGCCAACAAGGCATGTTACCTGTACTTGGGATGGCTTTTGAATTCCTGATGTCACCATTGTGACACTACTGAAGGGAGGTTTTAACAAGGCAACTACAGATGTTTGCATTTTGGAGATGAACTCAAGGTTGTTTTAATTTAAAAACATATCTGCAAGGCCTTCTTAAATAGCAGAGTCTATAGTGTTTGCCGTGTTTGGTGTGTTTGTGCAGGTGTGCTGTGATAAGGACCAAATCTTTCATGGCCACTTGGCAATACTGGTCACTAAATACTAACTGAAGTGTAATATAGTCTCTTGGTTTTCATCTGTGATTTGATAATAAGGCTTTCTGTAGGGCTATGGCTAAAGAGAGGGAGAAATATTTCTTACATTATTTAGAATAGTTTTCCCATCAATAGAAACAAGTAGCTTAAGTTACTGATCCATCTATATCCAAAAACAGAGAAAATGGAAGAGGAAATGAAATGTGCTGGAAATCCCATCTAAAAGTCAGACTAAACTTGCAAGTGGAAATCAAATGTGTACTTCTTAATATTCCAGAATAGGTTTCCCTTTTTTCCTGCTGCTCCTCATAGGACTTCTTTTCTTGGGCATCATGCTGCACGTGCAGTCCTTTAGCAGTATTGAAGCAATTTGCTGCTTCAATGAGCCTGCTCAGCACACACAGCTCATACTTTGTCACTGCATGTAAGTATTCGTGAAGACATCAGCCCCTCACAACTAGTCTGACACCTGCACTTACATGAGTTTAGTGGCTGGGCACAGCCACACAGTGAAACCTTGCTGATGGTGTGTATAAATAGAAGTTGTAAAGATGAAAAATAAAGACAGCAGAGGGCTAGGATAAGGATTCTCAACCAGGCAATAATTGAGAATTTATGAAATATTGACACTTCTCCCCTTGTATTTTTTTTTTTCCTGCCCCCTCCTCTCCTTTTATTTTAAAAGAATCAGCAGGACATGAACAATTCTTAGGAACTCTTCAAAGTATTGCAAGAATCAGATGTAAGGCACACACCAACATCTTAGGGTCAAGAGCAAGAAAATATGAACAGTAAGAATCCTGTCTTCAGCATTTATTTCACTCCAAAATAACTGATGCTTATTCTTTGTCACTTACATGACCTTTTGTTTTAGGCTAACACGTATGAGAAGTATTGGGGATTTTATCAGAAATTTGGAGGCCAGAGTTTCCCCAAAGACCATGTAAAAAAAGCTATTGCTGAAATTGAAGAGATGTGCAATATTTTGAAAGGAGAAGGTGTTATTGTCAAGAGGCCTGATCCAATTGACTGGTCTGTGAAGTATAAAACACCTGATTTTGAGTCTACAGGTAAATGTTCTTCCACTGTTGAAGGTCTTGTCTGTTTAGCCCTTGCCTGAGACATTTTGGATGTCATCTAGTCTGCCTTCTTGCTTGGAGCAGGATTATTGCCAGTGTTAAGTGAGGTCAGTGATGGTTTTGTGTAGCTATGACTTGAAAGATCTGCAGGGATGGAGATTCTGCCCCCTGGTTTGCTGACCTGCTTCAGTGCTGCATGTGTTTCCAGATGACAGACTTTGCCTGACAACTAACCTGAACCTCCCCCATCAGCATCTGTTGCCAGATTCCCTTTCTGTGTTGTCACTGCCACTGCCAAGAAGTGTTCATCTGTCATGTTTAACGGCCCTCAAAGTAGCTGTAAACTGTTACTGCTTTGTCCCCTACTTGCCACATCACAGGTCAAATGCTGTAAGGCCTCCTGCTGTCTTGACAGCTCTTCATTGGATCATAGAGTTGGATCCATCTTCAACTGTAGAGGCCAAAATAGTCGGAGGCAACAGTTTTCCAGGGACATCCTTGCTACTATCAAGGAAATTGGAATGTCTGTTTACCTACTGTCCACATTCCTCCATGTGGAGCACCATATGGCTTTGGTTGTCTGCAGTGCCAGAGCAACACTGGCTCATACTCAGCTCTCCATCAAGTGTAGTCCTCAGGCTCCTTTCACATCAAATGTGTTGTTAAGTTGTTCTAGTGGAATTAAAATTCATTAGGGAACAGATAATGCTAATGAAAAGTGTAATGGGAGCACTTCCTTTACAGGTTGTGTTCCATCAAATTCTTCTTTGGTACTATTACTTTTTAAAAGAATTGTATATAAAGAAATTATGTTCACTTGGAAAATTTGCTACCCATCATCACCTTTTAAAGTCATCTGGGTAAATCATAAGCATTTGTCTAGTTTCTTTTCATTAGCCAAATTACGCAGTGGAAGCTTGATGGTGGATGGCTTTCTTCTAGCTGTGAATTTGTTGTGAGTGAGGCTTTGTAGCAAAAGTCGCATGTATTTTGTACAAAAAATATCATCTGGAAAAATTCCTGAAGGATGTAAGCACCCAATATTATGTGCTGGTTTCCTAACTTTTCTGCTGCTGATTTTTGTCATTATTTTGAGTAGAAGTAATGATAAAAAGGAGGGCAAAAAGTGAATAAGCTGAAAGAGCTGAGAAAAGCATAATTTTCTCATAAGTTAATGGCCATTTCCCTTTCAGGTATGTATGCTGCCATGCCAAGAGACATCCTGCTAGTGGTGGGAAATGAAATTATTGAAGCACCTATGGCTTGGCGTGCTCGATTCTTTGAGTACAGGGCATATAGACGACTAATCAAAGATTATTTCAACAGTGGTGCTAAGTGGACAACTGCCCCTAAACCCACAATGGCAGATGAACTCTATGATCAGGTACTGTTCTAATTTTCCTTTAGAGCTTCTGTTCTAATTATACAGAATTTTGTTGATAATTTCAACCTGACGTTTCACAATACTGGGGGAGGGGAGTGACACAACTCTGGAGATTTGTGGTTTTTTCTAGTGTTTGCAAACATGCTGTAGCCTTTCCAGCTGAAACTAAGTGTGTGTAATTAGGGAATAAGGAACAGGAAGTTGTGTCTATTGAATTCCTCTGCTTTGAATTGTTTTGGTTACGGGCTGTAACTGAGCATTACTAAGGAGGAAGGAATGCTAAAAACACATCACAGAGACTACTTTAAAGAATTGAGATTCCTTGAAAATGTCCATATATCCTGAGTGCAGGAAAGTGGGAAAGAATATATATTTTGTCACAGAAAAAACCCCAACTCATAATACTTGTTTTGCATGATGGATGAGTATTTTGAAAGTTACATAAAAGAAATAGTGGAGGATTTAAACTGTGAATATTTACCTTCCGAATTTTGAAGTGAATAGTATCTTAATCTTTCTAATAATTTTGATTTGGACAATTTTGGTAGCTTCCTATAGGTCCCCAAATGCATTGGGACCTTGGTAATAGCATTTACAATAAATGCAGTAAACTAGTTGTGGAATGATTATGACTTTCTGGGAACAGTCACATCAATGATACAAAGAAGTCTTTGTTAAAAAAAAATTACCTTAGAGTAATCTGTCAGAATTAGAAAAATACCAGAACCTGTTCTAAAGCATAGAAACTACTTAATTGGTATTTTTTATTTGTGCTGGGTTTTACACTCCATTTGTTCTTAATTGCCTTGTTTCATTTTAAAATTATTTAAAATAATGCAGATCTACCTTCTAGTTTGAAGTATTGTTCCATTTTAAAATGTGGAAAAGCAGGGAGCCCACTTTTATTGGGAATAGCTTGCATACCAGTATTGCTGTCCCTGTGCAAACAGTGATGTGATGGACTGATAGTTAAACTCCTCTGGTAATGATAATATTCCAGCTTCTGGATCAAAAGTGTTCAAGACAGTGGTTATGAAGAGCAATTAATTTCTTGGTATAACTATTGTCTCTTATCAGCTGGTCTTGAATGTGCTTAAAACCTTTCCCTCACACATCTACATTTAGGCTTTCTTTTTTATTCTATAACAAGTAAATAAAAACACCTCCAAGGAACCTACTAGCTATCAATATTAACGCATTTCCTTAGTTTCAAAATACTCTTCAGTAGCAGATAATTTAAAAACTTTCCCTTAACCTCTCCAGCTTAAAGTTCTTATTCCTTTTTCTACAACTAGAATTATCCAATCCACTCTGTCGAAGACAGGCATAAATTGGCTGCTCAGGGAAAATTTGTAACTACTGAATTTGAGCCATGCTTTGATGCTGCTGACTTCATTAGAGCTGGAAGAGATATCTTTGTACAAAGGAGCCAGGTAAACAAAGCTTTCTTTCAGTGCTTTTGATATCTATCTTAATGATTGATACTTGGTATCTTTTTAAATTCCTGAGCAGCATTAAAATAAGAGTGTTGACAAAAGAAATTGCTATTCCTGGAATGTTTGATATACGGGGTAAGACTGTCTTCCAGCTAAGGGGTTAGCTAAAGGCACAATATTGTTTTGGCTTTGAATATTTAATTAAATAAAACCTTAGGCAAACTAAACTTGGATGCAGCTTATAGTCTGGCCTAGTGAAAATTGCTTTGCCCTGTTTTCAGGTTACAAACTATATGGGTATTGAATGGATGAGGCGACATCTTGCACCAGACTATAGAGTGCATATAATATCCTTTAAGGATCCTAACCCTATGCACATTGATGCCACTTTTAATATCATTGGACCTGGTCTTGTGCTGTCTAACCCAGACCGTCCCTGCCACCAGGTAAGACTGTAGAAGATGAGAAAGTGTTTTGTGTTTAAAAATGACTCAGCTGGATTAGTTCCCTCCTGGGCAATTACTCTTGCAGATGTTTATTTTATATACACTTGAATAATATTAAATTATTGAATTTAAACAGAACCCAGACAGTTGTTCAGAAACTTATAGATATATTTGGATCTTGACTCCCTAATTTTCTCAGCAGTGCAATGGCCATTGTTCTTCCTCAGTGTTCTGCTGCTGCTCCTTGTCATTTCTTAGTGTGAATATAAGTGGATGTGCTGTGTGTTTCTTTTTAGGTATATGGTTAAATATGATGGAAGTAATTCAATTTGTAATAATGTATCAAAACAAGTCCCTAGGATGTATTACTTCTCTAAACACTTTTGTTACTTAAATACTTTAATTCTATCCAAGGAGAAATTGAGGGTTTCTGCTGCTCAGAGTAATCTCCCTTCTCATTCCTCTCTTGGAAGCCTCTCCTTCAGTGTTATTTGAACCAATGGCAGAAAGCTGGTAGTGGCTCAGGCATTCAGCTTTGAATAACCGAGCAAGAAATACATTCTGCAGAGTAGGAAAATGGAGAGACATGGAAAATCTGCTACTACACTTCGAGAAAAAGCTACTGTTGCTGAAGGGCACAATCAGATGAGAGAGAGCCTTCCAGAGAGTGAGGGCTCCTCTCTGGTACAGTCAGGTTACCTGTACTGCAGTGCTTGAGGATTTTTGTGAGGATCCCCATGACTTCAGGAGCTGTACAACCACATGGGAATAGCTGAGCTGATCCTGAATCAGTGGGATAGGGCTGTGTGCTGCAGAGATTATGGAGCCACGTAAACAGCACAGCTCTTGGAAGCCATGTGAGTCTCTTCTCAGCAAGTGGTTTCAATGCAAATGGTCTAATTGAACTACTGCCTCTTTTAATAACCATTCTGCGAATATAACTTTTAAAACAACCATAGTTTTTTTTCCACGCTTTCCCCTTTCCGTTGCTTTATTGTAATCTTACTTGCAAGAAGGATGTTCTTGGCCTCCCTGTGTCAAACCCACGTGCTGGGAATTTTTTCACAGAAAATGGCTGGCTGTGTAAATGGAAAAGATAGATGCAGCTTGCTTTCATAAAATCTGACTTGGCAGTTCTGGATGACCAGGAAGCTGTGGGGGGTGTGTGAATGGTGTGGATGAAAGGGAGCTTTTCTTTAAAATCCTTGCAGGCCGGGGCGGTTATTGAGTGTTTGGAATTAGAGCTCCGCCTCGTGGTAACACTTGAATTAAGAGCTCTTCCAAGTACTGGGACGGTGAAGTTGAAAAGTCAATTCTCCTTAGCCAAATTATCCTCCTCTTATTTTTAACTTAATAGTGTAGTTCTCAGAGACACAAGTTATTACTTAGGATGCCTTTACATTGTTCCCTTTGTTAAATAAACTGCATATTGAGTTTCTTACGAAGCATGATGGAAAGGTATTTTCAAGTGTTATTTCTGATGGGCTTGTTTCTATAAATGTCAGTGTGATTTATATCAATGGATTGCACAATCATATGGGAAGAAATGATACTGAAAATAAACATTTTAATATATTTGTGCTGTTACTAATATAATTACTTAACAGGCTCCAAACTGCATGTGCTACTTTTTGTGTTTAACATACCTTAGTATAGCTAGCATATATAAACCCAGTAGAAATAAAAGCTTAAAAAGGCTTTAAAAAAGTGCTTGTATGAAAACTGGGTTTGTAGATGAAACTTGAATGAGGGCAACAATAGTGAGCTGAGGGAAGGGGATGTCATGCATATTGAAATACCCTGAGAAAATGCCATGAGTTGGAGGACATAATACTCTAAAAACACTCTTGCAAATCTAATAAAATTCCTTTTTCAGATTGAGCTCTTCAAGAAAGCCGGCTGGACTGTGATCCAACCTCCAGTGCCACTCATCCCAGATGGTATATTCACTTTTTCTTTTCTAAGGATTCCAAGAGTATTCTGAAAAGTATTAATATGGGGCAATACTGGTACAGTACAAGGTTGATTCTCATGTGTTTAGATCACCCACTGTGGATGTCTTCTAAATGGCTCTCCATGAATGTCCTGATGCTGGATGAGAAACGCGTGATGGTGGATGCCAATGAGACATCGATTCAGAAGATGTTTGAAAAGCTGGGTATGTCCTACCACACTTCTACATGTACCTAAAATAAAAAGGATCATGATACCAGCTGTGCACATCAGGGTAAATGGAGGTTTCACTTAAAGTAGTCAAAGAAGCCAGCACTGGGAAAGGTATTCAAACTGTTAGGTTAGTAAATAAGAATCATGCAGTGATTTTTCTCCTGAATACTTCAGTCATATGAATATGGGCTGCTTTTGCCCCCTATAGCTTCCAGCAAATCCAGGTGTGAGTAGCAACTGAAGTTATTGCTAGCAAGCTTTTGAATGGGCTTTTTTAATGTAAACTGTCTGCTCAGTTTAGGGTCAAAATCTGTCTTGGAGAGGTTGAGTGCACTTATTGCTCAGTGATGTTGAGCTTACTATCCCTCATTGCTAAAATGATTTCAGATTTTCCTAGTTTCAAACTCATTGTACTTTAAACTGTCAACACCACTTAACCCAGGAATTTCTACTCATTTATGGAGAATCTCAGTCCTGGGAGCTGTAACCTCGTGATAGTATGGAATTCCTTTAGATATGCAGTAGCAGGCGAAATGCTATTGAACATAAAATCTGTAAGTCTTATTATGCACAGCTCACCGCAAGGACAAATAATATGGACTTAAAAGTCTGTGCTCATGCAGTTAATCTGACTGCTTCCATTGTGCTGGGAGGGAAAGGTGTAGGTAGTTCTACCTGTGGCTCATAGTTGGTTAATAAGAGAGTAGCCAGATTGCTTGATGCTACAGCTGACTATTGCTGCAGGAGAAGTATGTGGTGATGCAAAAGTTGATGGGGTAGAATAAAGGCTTGCGGGTAGATGAGAAGTCAGGGGAAGTAAGGGATCATTGTAGAGTAGAAGATAATACCTCCCAGAAGCAGAAGACTCTCTTAAAGGGAAAAAAATGATAGGAAGGAGAGAATGATCCAAAGGTGAAAGATAGCAACTGTGAACCTAGAAGAAGGTTTGGTGCCGTGGATGTGAGTGCCCTTATTGAAGCTTCCTTCAAATCTGAGATGATTGCAGGTGAGAACCATGCAATCCAGTGCTTTAAGGTGCCTTTAAAGACTAACTATGCACTAAAGGGTCTTTAGTGAATCACTTAGCTTCTCAGTCTTAGATTGCTTTAATTCTCTGCATGACCAAGGAGTCGAGGATTTATAAATGCTTGAAAGTACCTTAAAAATGAAGCAATTTATGCTAATCATGGCTTATATTTTGCATTTGAACTTCACAGTCTGTGTAAGTTCTAAATAAACTCCAGCAGTCAGTAAGTTCCTAGGACTGAGATGGGTCTAGCAGAAAAAAAGCTATTGCTGATCTGGGTGATAGATTCTACTGAGCTGCTCCTGAGCTCCTGAAAGTACCAAGAAGCAAGAAGGCAAACTTTGCAACAGAGAAGTCTTCAGATCCTAGTCTAACTGTCAGGGCTTTGTGTAAGCTGAGCCACAGCTGAAACATCAGAGCTGAAAAGAAGTGGGAGGAAGCTTAGCCTAGGTACTAAGTGTAACAGTTTCTTTTCCCTTTCAGAGAAAGAGGGACTCAGAACTATCTACTTGAATACATCTTTCCTTGAAAGGCACTTGAAAGAGCACATTCAGTGTCTGAGCCATAAATATTCACATAGATTTATGCAAATGTGCCCTGATCATATATTGTAGCAGAATTTCAGCTAATTCTTCACATACTGCACAAAGCAAATTTATCTTTTTATTACTGGCACATCATAACACATCAAACACTGGCTGTGCTGCAGGCACTGTATACACATAAGGGTATTGCTGGAATAAACAAGCCAGCTATGTTCCTAGTTTGTTCTCTGCCTAGAATTTGGGAAAATAAATTCTTAACAAACAAGTAGGAAACAACTTCCATACTCACATCCAGCCATATGATCTGATAAACTATTATCTACTGTTCCAATCAGAGCTCGCCACATGAATTTGAGATTTCAATTTCCAAGTACGCACTGTATGTTTCTTTCAGGCATTTCCACAATTAAAGTGAATATTCGCCACGCCAATTCACTGGGAGGTGGTTTCCACTGCTGGACATGTGACATCCGCCGCCGTGGGACCCTGCAGTCTTATTTTGACTAGTTATGAATCAAATAGGTAGCAGTGGTTCAGCTTCTAAAGTAGGCATAGGAAATGAGCCAATCAATGTCACTTCTGTTAAAATGACTGCATGAGCTCTAGTGCTTGATCAGTGGTGTCCTCACAGTGGTCTGATAAATGTTTCATTCTTAAATACCCTTCACTTTGAGCAGGATAACTGAAACTACTTCCATCAGCAATACAGGTTTTCTGGCTGCCTTTTTGAAAGACATCCTTAATCTGTGAAGCCTTTTCATGTTGGCTTTGAATGTAAAAGCTTGACAAAACAGCTAAAAGGCCTTGTTAGAATAGCTTGGCCACTAATATTGGATATCTACCTCTATCTAGTTACTCTATCAAATAGGCAGCTTGAAATGTGAAACTTGAGTAAACTTTCCTTATTCCTTTTAATCACTTTTTTTGTTCTAATATATTCATGTCTCATGAAGTTAAAATAGATGCAACTGTATAGGTCTCTTATGGAACCAAGTAATTTTGTAATGTTTTTCACGTTGAGCCATACAGATATTTACAGAGAGTTTCCAGTATGATCTAACTTTTAAGACATGTTCACTTACTTGCCATGTACTTCTGTATTCTCTTCTGATGCATGTCATGCACCTGAATACTTTTTTATATTGCTTTTTGTATTGCTGAAATTGGGTTTTATTTAACTTTTATTCTGCTTGTACAGGTTTCACTCTGAGTTGTTTACATAACTTAAAAAAAGGCACAAAACAAAATCCCAGGGACAAGCCCTCCTAACCATAAATTCTGACACCTTACAACCCTGTCTTCCTTCAGCTGTAGCAGATACAGAAAGATGTATCAAAACATGCCCGATGCCATAAAGGAATTTGAGTACTGATTACTGACTATGTACTTTTTATGCTAATAAAGTTTTTTGCATTCTCAATTTGTTGCTCTTCTGAAAATGAGTAAGTATGAAATGTCTGGATGGAGACAAAATACACATGTAACAGACACTTGTATAGTGCAGAAAACCTTTGTAGTGTGTTGTTCACATGGTGTGTTTCTCCTTCTGTTTTTCACACAAGTATGAGTGGTGGGGGAAATTAACACTAATAGATATTTCTAACAGAATGTGGAGGAAACTACTCTTACAACGTAGTGCACCCTGACAGAAAAGATGTCAGGCATGACATGCTCACATACAAGCTCTTGGGTAGAGCTAAACTGGTCGAATAACAACAATCTAGAACGCTTTGACACATGCTTTTCAGTCCTTGGTGATTTCCACCCCCACCAGGGCCTGGCCCCCTTTGGTCTGTGGCATGTGATGACCACAGGGCTCTCAGTAGTCAGGACCCCATATAACAGGTTTTGGTCAGCAGGGAGACTTTGGGGACCATCCACTCAAGGACAAGGGAAGTTGCATCCTGACATCAAATGTCAGATTTTATCTAGGAAGTGCTGGCAAACCCCAGCGACAGCAGCACTAGAGGGTGCTGCTGTGACGCCAGTAGCTTTCTTCCAGTCTGTCCTAAGGAATGTTTTAGAATGAATTCTATTTATTAATTTTGTTCCTGATGATGTTTTGATCAAAGTCAGTGAAAACACTGTGAAATTTTTCTCAGGTGTAGGTATCATGTGTTTGATCATTTGTAAAGTACTATTTCTCAGCATCACAAAGTACATATTTATACACGTGAAAACAAGTGCTCTGAGTGCAGGGACACAGACATTTCCTCAAGGGCTGGCTGTATTTTTTAGGCTTGCATGGATTGTAAGAAATTAAATTAGGGCCAAATGAGAACTGATCTCTGCCTTTTTAAACCTCCCTCATGTGGACTGAGAACCACAAAAAAATGTTTTGACACAGCCATTAATTTTAAAACTATGGCCCAAAAGCCATACATTTATAGGGTAACTCCCCATTCTTTTAGATACCTTCTTGGGGCCTAGTTATGCCTCCTTCTTTACAGGAAATTGAAAGCAAATGTTGATATTTTGTTGAGCTCCAATACAGGTGAGATTTCTGTGGATGATGTGGTCTATCCTGGCAGTTCCTGTTCCCTCAGATTACTGCTATGGTATTTCCTCCTGTTAGTGAAAATATACTGATTGCTCTTAGAAATACAAAATGTATTTGGAAGAACTAGAATTTAAGATGAACAGGAATATATTCACATTACCCTTGAGAAATTCCAAGTCACTCAGATGAAACAGAATTTAAATTTTTACAGAAGCAGCAATTGCTTGCAAACGGCACATAATTTCTTTTGCAAATCTCTCTTGTTTACTCTTTTGTCTATATTACTTCTGAGTCAGCAAGGCACTGAAATAACTGTTGGGTGACTGACTTGATGTTTACGGGGCTGTTGGGTAGAGTTTGGCCCTAGCTAGCTGGAATACTGAACTGTGTTCAAGGGAGCTACAGTTCAGTGACCCCAGGCTCTGTTACACAGCTCACATAAAACTTACACAAAACTGTCAGGTTTTGTTCTGCAGTTGACTAGTGAGCAATATGATGCCACTGGGTGTGTGACATCCGTGTAGAATAGGAAGCAATAATACCCTTGGGTTTTTTTAAATATCATTGACAATACCATTACTTAACACTTCACCAGTATTCATCTAGTACTTAATACATACAAGTATTTGGTTTACCACAGGCTTTCCTCTCGTGGGAAAAAAAAGTCATTGCATCCCTTGGTATGGTAGTGGCAACAGTGGGTGTGGGCTTGGTGTTCCCAAGAGTCATGAATGTTGAAAACTGAGAAATTGCACACATCCCCTTCATTTCAGGGCGAGAAAGTCTGAACCAAATTTCTTTGGTCTTCTGGTGTGCCAGACTTTTCTTGGGATTGCTGGCATCAGGAGCTGGCATCTAATGCTGCAAGGTGTTATGGTGCCATAGTGAGTTCCTGAAAAGAAGGGTGAAATGGGGATGGCTGTCTTGATTTGAAACATGGCAAGAAGAAACCTCATTCTTCTGCAAAGCAAAGGCCTGCTAAAAGAGTCTCCTGCAGCATCTTGTTCAATGTACTGGCTTTCTTTTGAAGGGATGGGTCTCTCCCTCAATCCTATTTAGCAAGCCTCATTCCTTGGGAGAACTCAAGGGCTGTCAGAAGGATGGTTAATATAGTTATGAAAGGAGAAAAAAAAGAATTGCCAAGGCTGAGTTACTTGGCCAAGGTGAAAGAGGAAACCAGATGAGACGTGATGATAAATACTCTGTCTTCTATGTGTGTGGCTTGTACTTTAATGACATCGCCATTCTTTTTTCTATATATTTACTAATGTGTGGTAATTGGGATGCTGGCCAAGAAGAGGCAGAGAAGAGGATTGCAGTGGTTGTCCTTATCAATTGTTGGGCAATGATTTCACAATTGTAGCTCATTTTCTTCGTTGTGAAGCTAAGAGACAGGCTGTACTGCACCACTGCTGTCTGCAAACACCAGCATATTCAGATTCTGCTCCTGTTTCTGCTAAAAGATAAGCACAGTATCATGCAAAATGAGATTTCTTTCTTAAACAAGAAGAGATTTATAATGGTCAAACACTCGAGGTATGCCTAGCAAATACCAAAACCTAAATCCTTTGCAATGGTCTTCAAGATGCTGTCATTTCTCAAATAACTTGGGCCTCTGAGTTCAACTCACAAACCTTTTCTAACCGGAACAAACAGGTTTATTTCACTATACCAAGAGTCCATGTTTACTCACAGCAGCTCTGATCCCTGTCTTGCAGCTTATCTTGGGAAAAAAAAAAATTAAAGCTTTGTTTATTGTTGGCTAATGGCATTAAAGTTACAGCCTGATGTCTATTAACCTGTTTTGACACATCTGCTTGAGGCAGCAGCGTGGAAGCGACATGGCAGGGGCAGCCTGCATAATGGGCAGCCTTATCAGGGCTTGGGTCAAAGGCCTGTCAGATCTGAGGTCTGAGTTTTATGCTTGCACCTACCATGTGTTCAGCTGAACATCCAGCTTCGTGAGGTTTGAATACTGTTGGGGTGTCACTAATGGCTCAGCACTGCCAGGCGTGGGGCAGCTTGGAATAAACCTGCTCCCAGCCTGATGTCAAATAAACCATGTCTGTGGCACTGGCACCTTCCCTCTGGTATGACTTCTCACGTGGGTCTTCTTGATGGTGTGAGCTCAGCTGGGAGCCTTTTACTCTGTGGTATTTGCACGACCTCTTCTGTCTGCTGGACCACTTATTTTTGTGAACCTGATGAATCCTCTCTATTGAATTTACTTGAATCTGGCCCTATTTCAAGGAACTCAGGCAGAGCCTGCAAGTAATACAAAGCAACTTCCGGAGGAAACAAAATGAGAAATAGTTTTTAGCTTTCCCTGTTGGTCCAGAAGAAATAAAAGTCATTTCAGACATGTTCACGGTGCTTTCTGCTTGCCTCTGCATTAGAAATCCAAAGGGTTGTTTTGTCTCTATGGCCCCTTCCATTTAACTGCTCCTGTTCTCCTGCAGAGGTGAGTGTTGTTCCTGCCTGCTTTCTGAGAGAGAAACTGCACCATGCTGTGGGCGATCCCGAAATAAAAAAGGAAACTGATACCCAGCTGCAATTACAGCTCTCACTTCCTGATCTCCGCTCTTGGGCTGTACTTCAAAGCCATCTTTAGACCCATCTGCACTTTCCCTTTTCTTTTTCATCCTTTCCTTTCCTGGTGGACTTTGACATCAGGACTGCAGATGTACAAATGGGCTAAAAAGTTTAGTATGGCTTGGTATCGGGGCTACATCCTCCAGCCACAAGTCACCTCGCGATGCAGGAAAGAGCCGCCATCCTTGTTTTACGAAGGAAAACCACCGAGCTGCAGAAACAAATGTGTCTGGCCTGTCATTGCCCAAGAAGCTAGTGACTCATCCATGGGGAGAGTCCTGATTTCCTAAATTAGTTTGGAGTAAACCAAGCTGTGGGCTATCCTTCCTGTGATCTGACACAACTCGAAACAGATGTCTGGTTTACACTAAAGGTTGAAGCTGAAAACCTTGTGAGTTTGCTTCTCCACAGCAACTATAGGAAAGTTTATCTTATGTTATGCTGCGTATGTGGAAAGCGTTTCCTTTGATTGCTCTGTTTTAAATTAGGAAATGGCCAATTCAAAACCAAAAAAACCTGTGAAAACTACTGCCACAGAATGCCATCAAAGCAGAAGACATAACATGGACACTTACGTGGATAATGAGATAGAGCACTTTTGCTTGCTATTTAATGCAAGCAAACTTCAGAAGGCTGGGTTTGCCTACTCTGGAACATAGCTAGTATGTCACTAAATGTGTGACCTGTAAAGAGAAACCAGAGAAAAACCAAAATGCAAAGCAATCTGATATTTCAGGCAGGCCCTCGCCTGCTCTATTAAAATTCAAACAGCAATTAGTGATCAGAGATTTTTGCCCAAGAGAGTAAAAGGAATGGTGGAAAAAAAAGTCCTTGAAGCTGCTGTAATAAACAGCCCTTGTGAATAACTGGGGCAATGATTGGTGAAGTTCCCTCACAGCCCATTCCTGCCTTGCACCCTGCCTGAGCTCAAGATGACCCCAAACTGGGCAGGGAGGGCTGGCCAGAGGTGCCGCAGGAACCAGGATTGGCTCTGGACAGACTGTCGAGTTCTGTGCTGTGAAAGCTCTTTGGCTCTCAGAAAATTACTTGGGCACGTGAAGTCGCAGAAAGTGATGTTTAAACTTGGTGAATATTTGTAGCAGAATCTTCCAGCCGGGAGGGGAGTACCTGATCTGCTTATCTGCTGGTTTGGATAGTGAGCTCATAAGAATTATTTCAAAACACAAAACTTGCTCAACTGCTCTGCTGCAGTGAAATGAGCATGTTCCCAGGATCTCGAGGACTGTAGGCTTGTGCTAGGCACCGGGAGAAGTCTGGGATGGTGTCACACTTGCGCATGTGGGGATAACTCAGCTTTGGTTTTCCTTGGGTTTGTGTGGGAAAACGATAGGAGGAGCCTACCTGTCAGTAAACAGAGGTGCAAGTTTGATGAAGACATTCAATATCTCCAGTGCACAGTTTACTGTTCTTGTGAGATAGCAGTACTGGGTATTGTCTATTGTACTAATCTCACATCACAGGAGGGGAAACTGAGGCACAGGGCTTTTGATTTACATCCCAAAATCACAGAATCAATGCCAAAGACAAACCAAGTTGCTGGTTTCTAAATCTGCACTCATGGTTTGCCTTGCTCTCTCCATAAAGACAGATCTGTGCCCTCATACTTCTTGCCTGTTTTGTTACATTTGCCTGGCTCAGTCAGATATACCCTACTCAGTGTTTGAGGACCTTTGTAACTATTAAGTCATAACCTAGATAGACTATTTTAGTTACTGTCAGTTTTGTAAAATGTAATCTCGAACTCCTTAAAGACCAATTTTAATTAAACTGCTGAGAAATATATCACGAAATCCCATGCGATTAATGATGATTATATAATTGAGCAAGTGATCTCAACCAAATCACTTATGCACTTTGTGCTTCAGTGGCACAAAGAGGTCTAAAAATCAGATTCCTGTACTGCTAATTTTTAATGGTGTTGCCATTATAAATATTGAATTAAAATATTTCATGTTTGGACAGAATTAACTTTAATCTTTCTGCAGTGTTTCATTTCTCCCCCAAAAAAGTTGTCTCCTGCCATATAGATATTTATGAAGAGTTGTTCAGCAAGAAGGGTTGCATATCAGAGAGAGGAAAAAGCAGCCTTTCTCAGAGTAGCCAGTGACCCTGGACTGCTCTGTTTTGGGGATTCTTAAAGGGAGGCCTTTCCCGAGCAGGCCAAGCAGCTGCACTGAAAATGAAGTCATGTTTGTCTTTAAATAGATGCCAGAGATCACAGTTGGTTTCGAAATTTTAGGGCGCCAGTTATCTGCAATGGCACTGCCTGATATGCAGTGTAAACAGAACAAAGAGGATCGATCTTTTGTTACCTGCTTTTGTTTATATTTATTGTAACCCCTCTCTAGAACATGTACCATGTGTTTGGAGGGAAATGTCGCTTCCTAAATTGAGTGTGTTCCTTTAGGTATGTGGTTGCTCTTGAGAAAAATAACCCATTTGCTTGAGAAAGCTCCTTTAGGCAGTCTTATGGTATAGCCTGATTTTTAGTGACCGGAAGGGAAGGGAGACTATTTTGTAAATTCATCCCTGTTTTATGTAGACTTCTGAGAGTGAGTGGAACTTTATAAAACTGAACATGTGGCAGATGGAAGTCTTGTGGGCACCTGGATGGGAACTTGTGATCCCTGCTGCAAGGTACCCTGTGGGTGTTACCCACCCAGCCTCCCGGGGCACACGGATCTGCACATCCTTAGGGAGAAATGCCGAGGGGTTTTACCCCAACGGTGTTCACAGACAGAGCTTTGTGGGCTTGTATGTGGCCCATGCATGTCTGCTGAGAGCTTTGCATCCATCAAAATTAACTTATCTCAGAACATTCAGCCCCCTGCCATCTTCTCTGGGCTCTGGTCATCTAATAAAAATATTTATCTTCCCAAGCAATAAGTTGAATGCAAGTTGGCTTTATTACTGTAGTGACGTTGAATGGTTGGTTGCTGGGTGACCTTGCTTCTGATTTTATGGTCTAGGCCAGCTCTGGCAGCAGAGAGGTGTGGCCACATTTTGCACTCTGTTGTCAGGCTTCTCTTGAGATGATCAGAGGTTCAGTGTCAGTTCTCCTATAGCACCCGGGAAGCCGTAACCATTTGCCATTTGTTATTTGAAAACCTGGATCCACAAGGAAGGTCTGAGGGAGATAAATGCTTGACAAGAGGAACAATCAAGGCTTAAAAGAAAGGCCAAGCTCTGTGAAATCCAGCACGGAACCGGGATCTGCAACCCTGGATTAGACAAGTGACCATAAAACTGACGTCTGACTTACTGCAGGGCTTTTGCAAACTGGGATACTAGAACCTCATAGTTTGGTTTGCTTTTTCTTGAAGGGTGATTTAATGTTTTTCATTGGAAAACAAGGTTTTGCAACTAATCAGACATGGAGGAAAATGAAGGAGCAGATATTTTGGAAACCAGCTCTGTCTCTAATGGTCCTTGGTGCAAGGTGAGAACTTTTTTCCTCCCTCCCCACAATTACAGAAAATATTATCTCTTTCTGGTGTTTACAAGTGACTTCAGTAAACCATTGCCCTTGGACCAGACTGAATACAACCTTTGCATCAGCTTTGTAAACAACTTCAGAAATTTCTTAGAGCAAGGTTGTGCTAAACATTAGGCATAGAAATGAAATGGTAATGTGTGTGGTTAAGTGACTGTCATCCGCCTCACTGGAAGTTTCAAATATCTGAGTAACTAAAGGTTTCTGTGCCGTGGAAACTACCAAAATAGTTTCCTTAGGTGTTTGGAAAATCCAGAAACTTCTTGTAATTTTAGCAAAGCCACTGCCTTAAGATTTGCAGGTCAAATGTGTTTAGTAAAACCATAGCAAGCATAGGGTAAGAGAAGCATTAACTTGGGCAAACAAATCGACAATTTAACTGCATGGAACTCAGTGTCCAGCAAACTCCTCGGTATTCTCCAAGAGCTCAGTGGAGAGCATTTAACCTTTCAAATGGGTCAGCTGTGCTTCTTGTCAAATCCTGAACAGTGACGTTCAGAGATTGTTTTCTGTTTGCTTGTGTTTGTAATTTGATCTCATGTAACAACATTGTCCTCTGCTCACATATAACCACGGGGATAACTCTGACATCCTGACTGAAAAAAACCTTGTTGTTTCCTGTGCTTGAAATTTGAAAGATTTCCAATTTGGACAGGTTTGCATGTTTATAATAATCTCATCCTGTTACTTGAAATTAAACTATTAGGATTTGGGGAGCAGGGCATTCTACCTCCAATTTGGTTTCCCCAAAAATACTGGCGTTCATTTTCTTCACAAGTTTTGGAGAGGACTGGTAGAAGTTTTGCTGTTTCCTGTGCTGAGGCCAGGATTTCAGTCCAGACATTCATGCTTTGGAGAAGGAGTCTCTGGGAGATCACATCAGAAATGTGCCAGTTTACATTCTGGCTCAGAATTGCCTTTTCTTCCTAGGAGTTACTGGAAATTAAGACAGAGGACTTAGGAAACTGGCAATCTGCAAATATCTGAGTGCTTGCTACTTCTTAAAAAATATTCTTAGTGAATACAGACGTGTGTGTCTGATGAAAATACTTTCAAAAACTGGTCAAGTGAAAGGAACACAATCACATTGTCCTGTTGGAACATCTGCTCAGCACTGATTGCTTGGTGCATCTCAGGGCACTGCCCAGACAGCCGTTCTCATTAGTGCTTAGGGTCCTTCCCTTGAGTATGCCTATCAAAAACATGCATTGCTGTTGAATTTGCTGTTTGCTGCTTTTACTTTCTTGTGTACTAAGTTGGATGTCCAGTTAAAAGGCAGAAGCAACGCACCAAAAAAAAGAAATAAAAGAAAAAAAATGGACAAAATAACAAGAGCAGTTTGTAAACACCAAGGCTGAAAATTATTCACCCCAAATATTTGGCAAATGGGCAACAATAGCAGAATATGTTCACAGAACTCTGGACCAGTTTGCAATCAAAACGTCTGTATTTTTATAGCATATTGTTCATCTTGGATCCTGATTTCTGTTGGAGGTAGAGAGTTACTAACTGATTTCTGGAAGTAATTGCTCAGGCAGTTTTTACTACATCTGCAAGTGTGCCTTGTTTCAAAAGTACTGACACTTTTTTAGACTGGGATTTTAATTCTCGGGAGCCTGGGCAGGACGCATGGCTGTGACAGGACAGAATATATTGAATAATAACATGCACTCTCTCATTGCCTATAAGTTCACAGAATAGGTGAAGTTTTACATATTACTGTTTCACAGCTCACGTTCTATGATTTTCCTTCTGTGAAACTGATATTTTCTAGTTTTTTCCTTTAAAAAATGGGGAAAACTCATGCTTTAGTTATATTAGTTGCAGTCTTAACAATTTTACTTCAATGTGATAGCACATTTTTTCTCAATAAATATTGAGAAACAATATTGAGAATAGCTCATTAATCAGCAACTGCCTTTGCATCTTTCAAGTGCAAATTTGTGTTTGCAAATAACTTTGCATCTTATTGTGGGTACAAATGTTACTCATTAGAGCCTCTTTGTTACTGTCCCAAAATGTGGCAATTGAAGATCCAGCTACAAGTATTTGTGTTTGTGTTTCCTATCTTAGTGTTTAGTTTGAGAGGGTTCAGTCTTCAGCAAAAGTGTGTTGATGTTATTTTATTTATGTTTATCATAAAATGCTGTCATTTTCTGTAGCTAGACTGGGAAGCACTTGTGCTGTGGCTCAGCACGGGGACCTGCACGAGGGCTGGCTCACACCAGCGCCAGCAGGGCCTTGCTTTCATAGAATTTTAAATGCACTTGCAGGTTTTTAAATAAAAAAGAAGCTGGTTAGTTATTAACTCGCAGAAATATCTGATTTTAGAGAACAGAAGATTACAAAACAAACTGGATTTTCACCAGCTCCTGAAGGGCAAACAGAGCACTGCATCTGGGGGCGGGGGGGGGGCGAGTGGGAGGGGGGGGAAGAAATTTGCTCCTCGCATTTCCCTGCAGTGTGTTTTTATGTTGAAGCTTTTTCACTCTCATAGTACTTGATGTAAATGCTAATTAGCACTCCAGGGGAAATGTGTTAACAAATGCACCTTTGACACAGGTCCATAGCTACGCTTTGCTCTGTAGCTGCAGGCTGGAAAAACTAGCTGGCAAAGTAGCTTGTGCTGCTTTTGAGGAACCTCTTCAAACAGGAGTTCAGTGGAGCTTGCTGAATGCTTTGACTTTGCTGCTCTGCTGCAGCTCAGACTGTGCTTGCTGCTCTACAGAAGAGGTGCTGGGAAAAATGTGAGCACTTGTAAGAAAGAAGATCAAACTCTTAGAAGAGGGATACTTCTAGCCATTAACAGGCTTCAAATAAGTCTGCCTGGGCTATGCCTTTCATGTGATTAAGAAAAAACCATCTTGACTTAGCACAAACTTTGTGGCAGAAATGATTCCTCCTCCTCCCACAGTGCTGATCATGATTAGCAATAAATACAGATGGTAAAGTAATTTCTGTAAGTTGTTAGAGTAGAAGGGTAACAGTGACACATTCATAAACACATTTACCTCATCACTGCACTTCTTCACCTCTCCATAAACAGCACGTCAGAGATTCAGAAATGGAAATCATTTGTAAGGTGGGATTTTCCAGCAGTATTCAAACCTGCCTCAATTTAGGTTAACATGTAGATATTGTGGTGGTTTCTGATCAGATTAGTTCCCTAACCTGCCATGACTTCTGTGAAAACATATGCAGGGCCATTTCTCAAGATTTGATTTGTTCAGCTGTTTATTTCTGTGCAGTATCAAATCCTGATTTCTCCCTGATGAGAAATAGCTCATATTTAAGACACTTACAGTGAGAAGAGTCCAAGGTCACTAAGAGCTCTCTGGAAATGAGGTCGGTGATTTCAGTCCAGCCCTCATGAGACTGGTCTGGGGTTTGCAATAGCGATGAAAGCCCTGCTGCAAGAGCGTGCCTGTGTCTCCAGGAGTGAAGGGCAGCACTGTCGAAGGGAGTCCTCCCCTCCCCTGGGGCAGGATGTTGCATGAAGGATGCTGGTGTTACCATGTGTCTCTTTATTGGGTGGTATGACCGTGTTCTTGTGTTGCCCTCAGTGGATACTTGAAAGAAGTGTGCCTTATACTTTTTTTCCTTCCTGTAAAATGATTTCTTTCTGGCCCTGTGGGGAGTTTCAAGCCTGTGAGCTGTTGCTGGTGAGGGCCATCAGCCTCTCTTTTGGAGCTGACTCAGGTTTTCAGAGACTTCAGCAAGAAGTAGGAGGGTGGGCAGAATGTGAACTAGGGCATATCTGAGTGGTGAATATGTCAGCCATGGAGAGGCACTGCTGCTTTCTGCTCACTGCACCTCCAGGTTACACGTGTGGTGAGTACAGGCTGTGCAGGCTGCTTGTCCCAGCTGTGCCTTCAGCTCGGCTTTGCCTGCGGACCGTGGTCTGGGACAGCCCTGAGATGGTTTCCCGGCAGAGGGAGTTCGTGTGAGCACTCTTATTTTGAAGTGCAGGTGAAAGAAACACCAATCTTCTCCGCAGTGGGAGATCTCTTCACTTTGAATTGCTGCTAGATAAATGTGGCCTTGACTCAGTGAAATATGTCCAAAACTACTGGATGGAAGCCCTCTGGCACAGTACTGCACGAGGATGCTGCTGCTCAGGAGGAGAGTTTTATTGTGTTTCATTCTGCTCCCTCCTTGCCCCTGCAGGGAGCCCCATCTGAGCAAACAGCCCCCAGCCGCGGTCAGAGCTGCCCAAACCTCCCGTGCGGTGAGGCGCCGAGCGGGGATGGGGAACCTGCGAAGGCAGCCCCTGCCCCACAGCACACAGGCATCCAAGCCTGCCCTGGAGTGTGCTGCTGCTGCCTCGTGGACCCCATCAGCCCCTCTGTGCATGGCTGGATACCTGCCTAAGAAGCGGTGACAGATGTCAGACCTGAGCTGTGCTGGTTGGTGCTGGAGATGTGTTAAATGGCTTTATTAAGAGTGATGAGCTTGATTAGTGTCTGGCCCTGCTCCTGCTGAAAAATTCGATGTGGGAAGTGCTGGGCCCTGGGTTTGGCTGCCAGTAAGCTCTGGTATGCAACATCCTGCCTTTGACACCAGGTTTTCCTAAGGCACCAGGACCCGAAATCCCTGCTCAGACCCAATTCTGCCTAAAACCAAGTGTTTTCACCCAGGGAAGGTGTGAGACAAGGCTGTGTGGGGGAGCAGCAAAGCCTCAGCAGAGAAACCTCCTTTCCCTTCAGGCTGTGGCACAAGGGGCCTGGCCAGAGGAGGAGACAGCACGTGGCACCTCCAATGTCACCTGGCAGTAGGTTATAATCAAGCAAACTGCCTGCTTCTGTGTCCTGTGGTGGTGACAAAAGATAGTAATTTTTATTAAACAAATTCTGGTTTCAATAGCTCCCCTTCCCACCTGATTGTAATTAGTCTTCTCAGCTGTCTTACTTTTGCCATTTGTTTCTATATTCATAAATCTTGTCTTCTAAATTTTAGCAAAAATAGATATACCAGTCATCAATTGTCTAAGATCATGTAAAAATTGAAACTTAAGGACAGCAGTTCCATCCACAGGGTTGCTGTCTATCTGTCTGGCTTTGGTTTTGGCTCTTGCTGTAAGTAACCTGACTCCTCACCCTGCCAGGGTTTAAAATTCAGCTCAAGTGCAAAACTCTTTCAGGTTTTGATAACTTGTTTGCTGTCTAACTCAGCAATAATCTGGTTCTCACATTCGAGTAAAATGATCACCCAGCAGGAACTGGACCTCTGCCTTGTGGAACGACGAATGTTGCTTTAGTTGCTCAAAAGGAAAACATACAAGAAATGCAGAATTCTTGTTGACCCAACAACTGGAAGAAACATCACAACATTTCCTGAATCAATACATGGCAATTTTCAAAACAAAATCTAAACAGCAACCAGAAGCTTATGAGACAGGACATGATACTATGGCCAAACCAAGACATTGAATCTTCCCTGCCTAAACTGTGGGGAAGAGCTGGGAGCTCTCACTGATGACATTAGCTCGTGTCTCAGAAGAGCTGCTTGTGCATGAACCTACTTGCTTTGCAGTCAGGAAATTTAGTTATTGCTTTCACAGTAGCCCTCACAGAGTACCCTCTGCATGAAATGTGCATTCATACGTGATGTGTCCCATAATTTTTCTGTTTCCGCATATGGGGTTAAGGTTAATGTTCCATACACTGTGGACAAATAGCAGTTGCCATGGGTACCATAGCCTTGAATTTCCTGTCTCCTGAGTGATTAAATTCCCCACCTTAATTTTACTTTATTGGTTTGTTTCTGTAACTCCTTATTTCCTTGGTTTGAGAGAGCAAATCAGGACATTTCACAGGCTACTGGGATCTCCTCAGGCTTTTGTATTTCGTGCACCACTTTCAGGAAAAATTGAATGTTTTTCACTAGGTGTATGAAGGAGCAGGTAGTAGAGCGGAGTGATACCCAGCCCTCCAGGGGCTGTGTGAGCCCTGGCTCTGCAGTGGATACCCCAAATTCTTAAAGCCTCTGCTGCTGGAGACCACCCAGGCTCGCTGGGCTCCAACACTTCTATAGCTTTACCATTGGAGTGTTCCTTCCTACCACGCTGTCTCTGTGCTGTGTGAGCCTATCACCTCATGTCCTGCCTGCAGGAGATGTGGAGAACAACTTCATCTGTTCTCCTCCCCAGGAGCCTGATGCTGGTAACAGCCAGATTGAGCAGTCTGCCTGCCTGCTGGGATACATATAGAGAGAATCAGGAGGAATCTGGTGGAGTTTGAGGGTTTCTGTCTCATGTCCTACAATAACAAAAGGGCTGCATTTGGCTGATGGGATTTGGGGGCCTTTGCAACACTGCCAGCTGCTCTCCCAGTGCTTTACAAACTGTCCAGATGTTTAGGTTTATTCTATAATCCTAGCCCTCCAGAAAATGGCATAAAATAATATTGAAATGGGAATGACAAGCTATAAAAACATAGCCCTAGTTGGTAAGTAAAATGAATAAGTAGCTATTAAATGCAAAATGAAAAGGCATAAAAAAACAGTGGGGAGCTTTTACTGTTTAATCTGAAGTGTTCTATAAATAAAGCTAGATTGCTACATATTGACAAAATTGGTCACCCCTAATTTAAGGCATGTCATAGGCAGTGGAAAAAGTGTCCAACAGACCTGACTAATGTGGATAGAAATAGAGAGCAATTTGGAAAACTAATGCTAGAATGCCAGCTTTGTAGCTGCAGACCCTGCAGGCTGGATTTCAGTGCCATCAGCTGAACAGCACTTTCCTTCGACAGCCTTTGTGGTATTGAGGTTGGTTAACTGCCACTGTTTACTTTGAAGTCATGATAATTAAAGCTGGAGTGTCATCTGCATTGTAATTAATATGCTCCTCTGCGCCTAATTCATTCTGACAGTATAGATTAATGATGGTAAATGACCAACAAGGATTTATCATGAGATGATTCTGCGTTCTACAGGCTGCTTCAGACAATTACAGGAAGTGATTGTTAAGTTTAGGCTATTGTCCTAGTGTAATTGTGCATGTGCATTCTCAGGTTTGTTTTGCAGTAAAACCCATCCAAGGGCTTCATAAAGACTCAGTTATGGTCCCTAAGAGGCAGAGCCACACTTGTAAATTGGGGAGAGGGAAGTACAGGCTGGTGATACCACTCTGACTTTTCAGTATCCCAGTGTGTGTAGCCCCTGCCCATATCAGTAGGAGCTGGGACTGAGCTCCTACTAGCTCCTAATAGCTGGGACTATTTCTGCAAATTAGGTGCTTTTTCAAATGCAATTGTCTTGGGAGGTCAGGAAATGGGGTCAGCTGTGCAGTGAGGGGCTGGGCAGCCTTGTTTGTTACCCATGCTCTTCCTCTGTGGCATTGCTGGTGTCTCCTCCTTCACTGGCCATGGGGAGGAAAGGATCTTTTTCTCTGAGCTTCAGCCACACTAACTCAGCAGTCCTGTCTGCCAAGAATGGCTGTGCGTCTAAGCAATAGTCTCAAGAGTGGTCATTATTTCGAATGACCAATGCACATCATATAAAAGAAATGTCCCCTCAAACTGAAGGTACTGAGTTCCCTGCAAGCTCGGAGCCTCAGGAGGTTTCATTAGTCAGGCTTGCAAAATCTTGACTTTCAAGCCAAGCCGGTCACAGTTGGGGGACAACACCACATCATGGTAAGCAAAAGGTCACTAAAAATGATATAAATGAAGTAAAATTTTCCAAAGCGCATAAGGTGCTCAATCTCTGCTTACTCCTTGCAAAAAGTAGTTTCATCATTGCATTTTTCATATGATAGCTTCCTTGTGTACACAAGGACTTAACCTGGCTTATTTAAACTGCCTCATGCATTGCTGCAAGAACACCTGATTAACAAGATGATCGATGTGTGCTGTTTCACTTGTCAATCAATAGGAATTAATATGCAGGAGACTAGTCCAAAAATGAGAGATTATAATGGAGATTTCCTTTTCTTTGTTTCATGCAGTGTTGCTG
This sequence comes from Cephalopterus ornatus, assembly GCA_013396775.1. Lineage (NCBI taxonomy): Eukaryota > Metazoa > Chordata > Aves > Passeriformes > Cotingidae > Cephalopterus > Cephalopterus ornatus. The sequence goes on along the minus strand of VZRE01012328.1, from coordinate 77,392 downwards.
CGTGAGCAAACAAGTGCTAATAGCATGAGCAGAGCTCCACTGCCTCCCCTCCCTAAGGCTGGCATTTTCCTCACTCCTTGACTTTTCCCCCATTTGTACCAATCCCAACCTTCCCCCTAGGAGTGGTTCTTCTGCTCCAGGATGTTCCTGGGGGTGCCCCTCCAACCTCCTATCAGTCCCACCAGCCTCTGCAGCACCTTTTTCAGTGCTGGCCATGAGCATGTGGTTCGCTGAAGCTGTCACTGGCCCCAAATGGACTCAAATCAGTCTCTGGTGTGGTTGATCTACCAGTGTCATGTACTCCCATGCCAGACCCAGCACAAGGCTTAACTGCAAGTGGTTTTAGTGTTTATCGGAAAATATTGCTCTGTTTTACCCGCACAGCCCCGGGGACAGCAGCATGATCCTGGTGGCTGCTGGTTGTGCAATGGTGCTCCCTGTGCTACTTTCTGACGACACAGTTTCTCTTCCACCGGTAACCACATGGGATGAGTAAATAGACCCGAGGGAACAAGAAAGGTGGGGAAAGAATGAAAAAGCAGAAACACTTTATTTCCCCCTCCTTCCTCTTCCCCCTCGTAACAAAATCTACTGGAAAGTGGGTGTAGCTGAACTGGCCCTCTTTGCCCAGCCTCAGAGAGATGGTGATGAGGTAGCTTTGGAGGGGAGGAGCATGTGGATGAAAGAGGAGGTCTCTGGGGCACCATGGCCATGGAAACATGCAAAGTTGGTGTTACTGTTTGTTATTGTTGGCTGCAGAGACTCCTGCTCTGCACCTTCAGCCCTGAAGAAACTGGGGTACATCTGAAAGGGTTTATCTGTGAATAAGAAAATAGGGGTCGGGAGCAGAGCTGGATGAATGGTGAGTTTTTTTGTATGCTCTCTGACACCTCCCCCTCAGCTATGAAATATAAACACAGGTCTAATGTAACTAAAAGCAGAGGTTCCTTTGGAGAAAATTGAGGTGGCTTAGGAGGAAAATTCTTAAATTTTGCAAAATGTTCTTATTCAGTCCCAAACAGAATGCCTGCTCTTGCTTTGTAAGCTGTTTATGTTTGTCCCCTTTCATTTTGGAAAAGAAAAAATCAAACCCAAACCATTTCATTTAGAAAATACCAAAGAAAAACATTTCACAGAATCATAGCATAGTTGAGGTTGGAAGGGACCTTTGGAGATCATCTAGTTCAACCCCTCTGCTCAAAACTTATTTGAATATACTATACATTTCTGGTTTGAATTTTTGTCTGTGTTCACAGTAATTTCCCAAATTTAGCTTGAATTTCCAAAGTTACTCCTCCCCCCCCCCTTTTATTTTGGGGTCAACCTATTGCTTACTGATTTTTTATTTTCTTAGGCTTCTATATGGGAAATCTATGTTCTTTCTGCCAGGCTGGCAATGTACGCTGTCTTTAGACTTCATATAGAAAGTGTTTTCCAGATGTCATGGATTTCACATAGTTTCTCTTTTCCTCTTCCATATAGCTTTATATAACCACAAGGGTTTGACTTTATATTTGCTCATTGCAGCACACTTGTGACTTAGAAAGATGTGGACACTCATGAAAGCAAAATGTCAGTACTTGTTATAAAGTAGTACTATACTGTCTGGTTGGCTTCCTACCTGTGTCCATACATAGAATCATAGAATCACTGAGGTTGGAAAAGACCTTTAAGATCATTAAGTCCAACTGTAAACCCAACAATGCCAAGTCCACCACTAAACCATGTCCCTAACATCTCAAAATGCCAATCCATATCTGCCAATGATTTACTAAAGGGACAAAGTAGTGTTCGTCATTTATCCACTAGCTTCTTTTGCCAAATAAAAAAAAAAATAGCAGTTGAGGACCCAGAAACATGAATGACTAGGATGCCTCAGACTTGGATGTGCCCAAAAACTTACACAAAGCCTAAAAAAAGGCTGCATTGTGAAAGTCATTTGTTGGTGCCCATGACAGTGTCATCTTTGTGCCCTGTGGTGTTTGACACCTGAAATCCTACTAGCTGAGAGTGAGTGGAACTGTCTTTTGCCTCTATGTGAAGTGCACTAATGGGAAGCTCATGTAAAGGAAACCCCTCACTTGATTCCAGTACAATTTGAAACTTGTCCACTCTGTGAAATGGAGAGACAGTAATGACTCTCTCAGAAAGTGCAACTCAGCCCTTCTACAATTTTTTTTTCTTTTATCAAGGATTTTAATTTCCTTTCCTGCCTTTTCTTATTGCAAATAATAATTTAAATAAACCTGCTAAAACTCAGGGGTTCCTTAGCAAAACTGTTCCCTCATGCTTTCAGCTGGAGCAATTTTCCAACATTGACATGAGCTCACAAAATGTTAGTCTGACTCTAAATAAAATTTTCCAGAGTTGGCCGAAGGTTTTGGCTTAGTTCTAGAATAAACTGTTTCCGAAATCTTTCTGGAGTGGATTCTGGATAACCTGGCACCATCTAAAGGATTAAAAAGTCATGCATAATTTGCCCTTTCAAAATACTCACAGCTTTTAAATTTCTCACCCCAGAAAATATCTTTCTTTTCATCAAACATCAGCTGTTTCCAATTGCTTCATTCTATTTTGGTCACTTATTCTCTCTTTTCCTTCCCATGCATGACTAAATATCTCCTTTAAATCAACTTGAGGCAATTCGTTTTTCCATTCATCCATTCGGTTGTGCTGGTTTCTTTCACTGTTGGAATGCAACATGAATGTCATACATTGAAGGAGCAATATCATCTGTGCAGTCCTGAGTGAGGGAGTGCTTGGCGCCAGTTCTGCAGCTTAATATGTGAAAAACACGGCAGCTGCTGGTTTCTGCATGTTTTAACTGGTTCATTTTCTGCAGCTCTGAGCAGAAATGCTGAGATCATGGCAGCCCCACACAGCAGTGTGATGCCCAGATCCATGGTCCCGCGGTGAGCATGCCAGCTCCTGGATTAGTGGGATTCATTCTGTCCCAGCTCAGCACTAAGCTCAAGCAAACTGGGTTTTTCTGAGGGTCAGGCAGGTTGAGCCTGTGAGCCAGGCCATGCTGCTCCAACCATGCTCCTTGTGAGTGATCCCAGGTGCCAGCCCTGATAAGATGGTCCATGCAAGTCATGCATCAATCTTCAGTGACCAAAAAAGTGTCCCCAGTGCAGTCCTGCCAGCACTGTGTCACCTTGATGCAGTCTTGCATTTGCCTTCATCTGTACAGCTGATGAGCACACATGCTGCTCTTCAGCAACCTTGTCGTGTTGCCCTTAAGGTAGAATGAAATTTCTCCATTATTTGATCTCTCATATAAGATCCAAACACCCACCAGATTTCTGACCCATGCGTATGCGACACATGCATTTCCCTTTCAGCTGACAAACACAGAACCTACCTGAAATTATCCAGAAAAAATAAATACCAAGGCCAAGCATAGGAAAGGGTTTGTTTTGGTTTGGACTTCTTTCTTTTGGTGAAGTAAAGAATATGCTGGAGACAGATTTGACAAAGTGAATGATCCAGATTTTCGTGGCAGTTGCATCCCAGCTCTAGCTGTCATAGCCACGGCTGATCTAAGCTGTGCTGTGCACTGCAAGGGAAGGAGTTGGGTTCAGGCCTGCCAGAAGGCCCTGAGCACTCAACCTTTCTGTCCAGAGTGGGATATGTAAAGCTACGTTTCCCCAGGATTCCTGCCAAATGAGTAATCTTGGACACTTTCAGGCATTCCAGCATGTCTGGTTAGTGGTAACTCTAGCCATCCTATCGTGTTTTTGGGAACCAAATGTCTTGCATGCTATAGCAAGGTGCATATTATACATGGGGTGCCTGTAATGGATGTAGGCAGAGTTAGTGGCCAGTGCGCAATGACTTTACATCAAAGATAACCTTGTGAACAGGGAGCACTGTGTACGTACTCAAAGTCAAAGATGCAGCGGAATCAGACCCCTTTCTTTAAAATTTACTTAGGAGTCATAGGCAGAGAGGGATTTTTAAACACAGAATGAATTAATTAGTTCATTAACTTCTGTTTTCATTTCCATGCAACCTGTTATGGCCAGAGGTAAGCTAATAAAACTGTGCACTGCAATCAGCCCTTGGCCAGACAAGCATTACACTATTTACAGTAAGAGAGCTCATGCTTTCTGCAAAGAGATCCCAAGCTCTGTTATATAACCTTGCTTGTTCCAATATACTAATGGAATCCCTAAAACTGGACTGTGGTGATTCTTTTGTTGCATGGTTCACAGGGCTGTCTCAGGGCATACCCCAAAGGGTATTCAAGCTTCATCTCATAGGATTTTCCTTTTTGTTTAAGGTGCAAAATATGTTTCTAGAACCAATAATATGTCCAGACACTGGTCATCAGTATGTATTTGAATGCTTTCCTGTAGGCATTACCTCTGCCAGAGGCTACTTCTGGTTCCTGTGAATGCTCTTTGGGGTTTCACTGTACTTTTTACTTCAATGATAAATTATTGTGGTTTCCAAAGGTTAATCGTTACTGCTCTGCAGAAGAGATGTCCTGTCCAGATAGTGTGGTTTCCTTTTAATTGTCTTTCTGGATTTCGCTTTGTTCTTTTACTATGGGATGTTGTGTCAAAGATGGCACCGTGTAGGCTGTGTTGACAAGAGTTGAACTGCACTACAAAATTTTCCTTTTGATCATGCTTTTTCTTCGAAACTCCCCCAACTCCTTTTTTCCCCTTATATGGAAGTCCTTTGCACTGTATCTCTTGTTTGGATCAGTGCTTGATGGGTTGGATCAGGTCACAGTACTTTCTTGTCTGAGACAGCATGGATATCCAAGAGGATGAGCTGACCTCCACAGCAGCTCGTTACGTGAGGAGGGAGCCATGTGCCAGTGAAGTCGGTTTCCCAGCCCTAGCTAACACACTGTGTTGTCTTGTCTTTATAAGTAACACTGAATCTTCTTATAAATGTATTAAATTTTGTGGTTACATGAATCTATTGTCTTTGTTGAGAATTACAGTCAGTAACCAGTTGTACCAGTGCAAGGAGCTATTGTCATGTCCTAACCTGTTCTCTAAAATACCAGGTGTCTTCATAGAGGCGGCTTGAAAGGCCTTTGTCAGAGTCCAGCCACCCTGGCTAGCTAAGCCCAATTTTAAACTCACAGAACCCCATACTCGTGAAACGCACTTCAAAAAAGAACTAAATAGCTGCTTGAAGTAGGAAGAACTAGGGGATATAGATGCCGCCCACCTGAGTGGCTGGTCAGGATGTGGAAGGGTTGGGGATTGTCCCCCTGAACAGTGTCTCCAGGGCAGTGCTGGGAGCCATCCCAGGTTGCTGGACAGCCGTGCTCAGCCTTCCCGGCTCCGCTCTGCACCAGGAAAGGGAGGGAGTGCTCCAGCTGCATCCGGCCCATCCGTCTGGCCACAGGAGGCCCTTGAAGTACAGAACAAAATAAATTCCTTCAACCCTAACAATTTTCTCCAAAGCAGATCAGCAGGCGGCAGGCCTATGTTCTGTGGCTTGCAGCGGGCATTTGTGAGTGTCCCGAGATGCCTGCATTTTGATGACTATATCCCAAAGACATGTCTCTGGTGTTTTTCTGTGCCCACAAACAACATTTGAAAGACATCACGTAGAGGACCAAAATCATCTCCAATGGCTTCAGTGGAGTTGCTTCTGATCCAAGAGCTCCTTGCCTGGGTACCAGCACTCAGGCACTCTGGGTGATTTGGCCGGAGAGAGACAAATGTGCTGGGAGAGAGCACATCAGCACACCTCTGTGTTTGCTGTCCATCCTGCCAGAACTGCTGCTCTCAAAGTCCCTCTTGAAAAGGAATTGAACTATTATGCAGAAAATGCCGACAGTTCCATGCTCAGACAAGAATTAGTAAGTCTTTTAAACCAGCAGAGTTGAAAAAATAGGCAGAGATGAGAACTGTTTCCTTGTACAACTGTAGGAAGGTTGTCTGTGGGTTTCTGACCTTCTTCAAAAGTGTCAGGTTATTCCCCACATACAAGTCAGAAACTGAATAACCCCACTGCACATCTCCCCATACATCACTCCTTTTTCTGCTGTGGTTCCCATTTGTAACAAAGTTGGAAGATATTCCTTTCTAGGGGTAAGCCTACTACCCTAAATGCCATGTCACTTGACTATTACTAGCATTTTCCTTGTAAATTGACTTCCAGACAAACGCACTCTTCAGTAAGTTCAGACAGTTGTTGCGATTAAAGCCTTTTAGATGATCATTAGACAGTTCAAGCCTGTGGCTGACCCCCAGCAGTTTCCCACCAGTGCAGACCAAGATGTGCTAACTCTAGGAGAGGCAAAGCATTACTGCAGAACATAGGTTATGTTGCACTTGAAAAATATGGAATTGTACTTGGCTATGTTGACTGTCTTGAATATATGATTTTCAAGAAACCACTGAAGCTTCAAAAGATGGAGACTGATGAAGGGAATCTGCTTACAGCCTTATTTGTGGGCAGTGACAAATACTTCCTAAGTGACGTAGAGCAAGTCACTCAATATTTTCCCATCTATGAGGAATTAGAATCATAAATCAACTAGTATTTATGATGTGTTCCAGTATGTCTGTGATAGGGCCATACAACTTTAGATAAAAGAAAGTTTACTTTTATTTGTTGTTCAAGAGATAAAAGGAAGCAGCACAGCGTCTGTTCTAGAAGAAATCCATGGTTTCTATAATCTCTTCTGAAGTTCTTCTCTCGCTGAAGTGGTTAACAAAGCTTGGATGTAATGTATTCTAATCGAATGTGCCTAATTTAGCTGAACACTTTAAATTCTTTCAGTTATATGGCTCCGGTCTGTCTGTTTTTGTTTTACCTTTTTTTCCACTGCTGAGCTCCATAATTGTTCCTTTTAGCCACAGTCACCTAAGGTCAGGCTGTACCTTGCTAAGGAGCCGAACCACAAACAAGGCTGCCTAAATCACGTGTCTCCAGCCCATTCCTGTTATTAATCCTCCCAAGTTCTGGGCCTAGCACTTGGCAGAGCAACAAAAGTAAACTTTTTATCAGAAGTTCGCATTCTCTTCAAGTGGAGGATGAGCTGGATAATTCCTGCCTTTATTTTTTTGAAGAATATTGTAATGTGGGAGCTACCTCAGATTTATTTCAATAATGCAGGGGATACAAATATATTGAAAGGCCAGTGTTTGTGCAATGCGGGTTTAGTCTGATAAAATTCTGTTTCTCTTCCCAAAATGTCTTGTAGAGTGCTTTCATCAGTAAATATTCTGTCAGTGTAACAAATATGATGCAGGCTTTAAACTGATGAGAAAATGGCCAAAGTATGTGCAGTTTATACTCTGACAGGAAGCTGCTCTGGGTATTTAGGTTTTGTCTGATATCTACAGCACTACAAAGAATTTTCATTCCTGCTTCAGTCTGGAAAGGTCCCTGCTTAATTCACTTTCTCCTACTCCTATAATATTCACAGTCTTCATCTCTGCTTCCATTCTTTGTCTGTTAACTTCATTGCACGGGAGCAGCCGCAGCAGATTCAGAAAATCCAATTGGAAAGGAGAGCAAGGTTGATATACTTTGTCCCCTGAGCCTCTGAGGAGCCAGTGCTACCAGTGCCTTGTGAATACAAGGATGTAACACAAAATGCTATGCTGGGATAAAGGTGGGATCAATCTGCTCTAACTAGGGTAGGTCAAATTGAAGCATCAGATAAATGTCTTGGTTGGGAAAGTACAACTGTAATTTTTAATGTGTTGATATTAACAATATGTCACTATATTAAGATCATAAAAATGCTGTCATGTGGCATAATGGTGAAAAAAGTTTTGTAAAAGAAGTTAAAAGTAGAAATTATGAGGGCTGCCAGGAGAAAACATTGAGCATTTATATATTCCCCATATAGGCCAATATTTAGGTACATGCGGGAAAGTGCTTACGAATAAAAAAGCAAATCTGATTTAAAATTATCTGTTTGCCTACATGCCATGTTGTGAACATGAAGGAGAACCTGTAAGAGGAATTCTGGGCACTAACCTCATTGCATTGGAGATGCAAAATCAGCAAGTATGAAAAAGTCTGGGTTTCCTTGGAAAACAACGTCTACTTCCATTTGACTAGCACTAAAAGCCTGTGAGAGGCTTGAATCAACAAGGTCTTAGGGACTGAGGTGATGCCGTGGTGCCATTATGAGGACAAGCTTCGAGCTCCTGCTGGTGTGGCTCCCACCCTGCCCAGGATGCTCTGACAGCACTGGCCCTTCCACAGGATCCTTTGTATCCTGGAGTCACCTTTTGGGGATAAGTTCATTTCTCTCTTCCACATACCGAGAAACAGCCAAAACAGCTAGCCAGCAGAGGAATAAGCAATAATGTGTTTTACAAATCACTTGCAATCAAAAGATCTGCTCCCTCTTACCTAAACGTGTGTAAGCGATTTCTGTCAGAGTGTCCAATGTTGTGGGTAATTCACACAGTGATGCAAATCTCCTAACTGTCACTGTTGTAGGTTAATGCCTTTTTTCTATTCTTAAATGTTCAACAGCTTGAGCTGCCAGTCAGGAAAGTTTCCATTTCTCTGGTTTGTTTTGTAAGAACAGCATCTGCGTGAAAGAAGTCAAAGCAACATTAACATGTACACCTACAGTCTCCAAGCACAGCACTTCCAAACAGCCCTTGTATACTAATTTTTTTTCTGTTATTTAGCTTATAAAAACCTGAATGGAAATTCTATGAGGGATGGAATTTGCTATATTGCTACCTTCTTCTTTAATTTGTTTTTCTTTTTGATCATCTGTTACATAATCAGTGAAATACCTCGCAGTTGGACACAGAGTTTCTGCTGTGAGATGAATTTAGACTGTTCTCTCTTATAGTATTTTTCTTGAATACCTGTATTTCTCCCCAGTGAAAAATTGATTTTGCTGGGATTTGCTGTTCCTCCTGAAAAAAAGCATGGCTATGTGTGGAAAAAGCTTTTGTAGTGAGGTTATTTTAAGTGTTTAGATAAATGTTTTACGTAGCAGACATACTTTCTTTTTTTCTTCCCAATTTACCCACCCCCCCCTCCCGGAACATGTAGCTTTTCCCACCTGAATCTGTGAAATGCACAGTTACTTAGTTTCCTTTTAAAAGGATAATCAATTTAGATCAGATTTTTGAAGTCCTAAAGACTCCGATGGTTTTTTGAAAAAGTGGTTTTGACTCTGACACTTGCCTAATCAACTTTCAAGAGGGCAAGGAGGTGAACAAATCTTCAGTTGCTTTGTCCAGATTGGTATACTTGTTGTGGTAGTGAATCTAAGAGCGACTGCTCTGACTTGGTTATCTTAATTCACTGTGAATGAAACTCTCTGAAAGCAGCAGTGTAAGCCCGATTAGGTTTGTGGGGAAAGGTGTGTTTGGCACTTGGAGCATGTGAGAGATAAGGGAAGGAGCAACATTGCTCCTGGGTACCTGCAGCCACCCAAGAGGCCTTTATGTGAAGGGATAGGAAGTAGTGAACTGTGGCCTGGAGGTATATCAGGAAGACAGAGAGATGGCATTGCAGCTTATTTCAAGTGAGAGGGGACTAAAAAGACTCTTGATGGAGCATTAGGAACCCACTCCCTTAGGCGCAGTAAGTGCAGACACAGAAGGTCTTGCCAAGGCAGATATAAACCATGAGATCAGCCCTTTCAGTTCATCAGATTATCCCCCACCCCATCTGTTTGGAAGTCTCTCATGAATTTAAAGTACATATTTTAAAACTGTTTTTCAACTCTGTTCCCAAACCATTTTGGAGGGTTTTTTTGGTTTGTTTTTTTTTTTTTTTTTAAGTGCTTGCTATTGTGCCTGTGTTACAGAGCCTGTCAACCCCTGCAGCACCCAGCTGTGCTGGCTGTAACCATAATTCACACAAACTGCCAAGTGCTGTTCTGCTTAATATGACAGATCCTTCCGTGATAGCTGTGCTACAGCCAGCCTTGGTGAACATGTTGGGAAGGATGGTGCCCATGTGAGCAAGATTTATGCTTGTTAGGGCTGTGGTGAGTGAGCCTGCAAGCGCTGCCTTCCCCTTTCCAAAAACTCAGAAGATTTATCTCCCCAACACACCCTGAGTCTGTCTCTCTCTTTTTTAAAATAGCTACCCCCAGAAAACTTACATGCTTTGGTTTCTCCACCTGTCCTCAGTGTGGCTTCTCCTTATCTCTTCCCCTGGGTGTCACGTCCTCTTGCACTCTTTGTGGTGGCGTTCTTCCTGCTGCTCAGCTGGATGTGCAGACAGCTGTAAAATGGAGTTTACAGGAGTCATGATCTGTGAGTGCTGTGCCATGGCACTGCAGAGGTTGGATTCTAGTGCATTCCTCCTTACAACTGTCTGCACGCAGAGCTGCATGCAGGCAAGGGACAAGGAACCCAACTTTCCCGAGGGGAGCTTACAGAAATAAGAATACAGTTGGGGAAATAGTGTGAATTGTGAATGAACCATTCCTCACAGAACCTGATTGCAATGCAAGAACTGGATGTGAAACATTGTTGGGAAAGGGATATATTTGGAGAGAGTAATCAATTGCACAACCATCTCTGGGTTACCTGTTGGTGGTGAGGTATGGTCCTCTTGGTTAATTAAGGGTTCAGCTTCTTATATATGTAAGGATACTGCCTCACTCCACAGGAAGACTTAACATCAGGGAAGGACTGGACATACTCAGCTATGACTTGAGTGTATTTAAAGGTATTGCTTAGCCCAAAGAAAGGAAATGTACTTGAGAATACAGCTAACAGTTTTTAAGAATTTGGATGAGGTCCAGTTCCCTGTCTTGTATTCAGACATGTTTGTAGGATAAATTCTTCAGATGTTTGAATGATCTAGGAACATAAATCTCACAGCCAGTACATGGGATTTTTTGCTATTGTGAATAAGTAATAAATCACTGCTCAGTATGACCACAGATGATGGATCTGTTCCTTAAATAATAAATTCAGCAACCATGAAAGCCGTCTATTTTGCAGGTGTACAGCCTGTCTTAAAAAGTAATTTTGGAGAGTTTTTCAACTTCTGCTGCTGCTATACAGCAGGGATGAGTTTTTAGCTCTGTATTTTTTTGTTCCCTTTGCCACTCTTGCTCCTTTGGTCTTTGGTTAAGGATGCTGGCCCAGGAAGGCAGGCTGCTGGCCATTAGCACTGCTGGTTAAACAGGAGCAAGTAAGAAAGCCACTGCTGGGCAGGAGGCAATGGGGTCCTGGGACAGAGGACATGGGGAGAGAGTCAGGGCAAAGAGTCTGTGGCTTTGAAAGCTGCCTTGAGTGACTCTTCCTTCATTAGCCTGAACTGATCTTTTAGCTACTGGGGTAGGCTATAAAGACAAAGAGTTTGCTCTTCTAGCTTTGATGACCAAAGAAAACTGACCTACTGATGGAGGAGACAAGTCGCTTGTTTCTTTTACTGATTTTCTTTTGTTTTCTTTTGCTGGATCCCAGTGGGCCACAATGTGATATAGGGGGTTATGGCATTGGGAAACAATTTAGGAGTCTGAAGGGTTGTGTGGCTGGGTTGCCCTTGAGCTGGGCCAGAGGCTGGCTGGCTAAGAGTGGGGATCCAATACACTTGGGAAACAGAGGGACAATAGGCAAGCCAGGTCTGTAGGGTGTAAAAATTTGGTATACCACTCCACTGAAAATGACCAGTTGTCATCCTTGGTTTAGGGTAAAAACAAACTGAAAGGGTTGCATACTAAATAAATCTAAGTTAGCTTAAAAATACTTAAAAGAGAGAAGGGAAAATTCTCCAAGAGGGGAACAGCTAGTTCTCTATGGTCACAGCTGGCTGCATGGCACTGTGTATCCAGACAGATAATACTGCTTGTGAAGCACAGGATAATTATAGGGGAGTGGGTGGGGACAACAGTGCTTTGTTCCTCCCTTCCCCACAAATTTTTGGGCAATCCGGGGAGAGCCTACAAAAAAGCAAAAAAGACAAAGTATAAAGCTGAAGGATACTTGAGAAGCATTAGAGGAGGAAACAGAAGGATCTGAGGGAGAAGTAGGAAGAAGAAGGAGAGACTAAGAAATACCAGAAAGGGAAACAAATCTTTAGCATAGAATGGGACTAGGAAAAATACTGCCACAACGTGGGACAGCAGAGAAGGTAATCAAAGGGGAGAGAAGGCAGAGTGGAGAAGGGGGGGTACATTTTTGTCTTAGAAAAGTGTCTGTCCTGCTGACCACTGAGCAGCAGTGAGTGTGATGAGTAAACTACAGCTGCAAAAGCTGTTCTGACACCAGTTACAATTATGATGCTTGTATGTACATGAAGTATCTGAGCTTTAGACTTGGACGTCTTCGGTGCTAGAGTTGAAAAAGTTGCTGACTTAGACTGCCTTGAAGGCTCTGATTTCCAAGTGGTACAGACAACTGTCTGTGTTCTGCAATTGCAATTACACAACAGCAGCAAACTGGACAGCTTGCCAGGCCATCAGAGCAGCCCTTCCATCAGCTGCTTTGGGGTTTTTCAGGACATCAGGAGACTGATGTAGAAAACAAACCCATTGTACTTTTGTACATTCCAGGAGTTGGGGATGAGCTCTCTCAGGACAAATTTTACACTTGTCTCATGTCACCTGAAAATGACTGCTCCAGGATACCTGATGCTTATACACAAAGAAGCAGAAGAACCCTGGCCTGCTCGTGGCGTGTAATGATGATACTCACTTGTGGCTGAGGCAGCATATGGTCCTTGTTTTTTCTTCTTGAATATCTTGGGCTGGAGAGACGTACTCTGTCACAGCTTGCACGTGTCAGTAGTTAGCAGTGTAGAGTCCATTCAGCTGTTTGTGTGCTGGCACATTTTCTGGAGTTCCTCCTTCTCCTCCTCCCCACTGCCTCCTTCGCTGGCCTAGAGACCAGCAGGATTGCCTAACTTTTCATAAGGACGAAAGACACTACTGGAACATGTAGCTGACTTGGGGGGAGAAGCAATTAAAACAACATAGAGTAATCTCATATCAAGATTGCTGCCTGTGCTCACAGGTCTGCAGTCATGCTTGCTCTGCTACAGATGGGGGGGTGGATAACAGACATGGGGAGTAGTGGTGGAGATCTGGGATAGTGTGTTGTTCAGTTTTTTGTCAAAAAATGCAAGATCCAATGTAATTTCTCTGTGAGAAATTCTGTGGATGGGGAAATCTCTGTGGATGGGGATGTATGTGGCTGAATAGTGTATTTTTTGATCCACTTAGATTTTCAAGCTTATGTATTTGTTCTTTAAATACTTTGATCTTCCCCAGCACCCATTTGTCTGCAGATCAAGCTGATAACAATCATTCCAAACTCTTTCCTAGCATTATTACTTATTCTGCAGTCCTGAATGAAATTCAACCTTATTCTCCATAAATAACCTTTCTCATTCCTCAGCTTTCTCCTAGAACTAGTTCTCTTCTGACCTCTCCCTCACTGACTCTGTACTGACCTTGCACTTCCCCCACCGCCCTAATCTGCCAGTGTCTACACTCCTATTCTTCCTCTGCTCTTTTGCATGATTTAATTTTTTTTTGAGTAATAGAACCCACCATTTCCTGAGCTGCTCTTCAGCAATGAGCTTGAACAAGGCCCTTTATCCACAGAGTTCATACAGTGTAGTGAGAAATCCCTACCATTGGCAACAATTTCGATGTTTGCACCCCTTCTCTCTGATTCGAGTCTTTGAGTAAATCTATACTTTCAACTGTATTTTTCTATTGGCAATAAAAATAGCAGCAGTGTTTTCAAATTGTAGAGAAGCAAGATAATGCCTGTGCCAGCATCTTGTTCAAATAGCAATTTTTGTCTTTATTGAATTTTTTTCAGTGTAACAACAACTCCAGTGATTTCTCAATGGCTTTTATTAAGCTACTAAGGGATTATTCAGGCTCATCTCATCCTCCCATTAAAAGCAGTGTGAGTTCTCATAAGAAAATCTTGCCAATGGGGACTTTTTTTCCCCCCTTGAAATTAGGCTGTAGAAATAATCAGTAAAAACCTGCAGAGGTGTCATGCACATCATGTCTGCATATACACTTTTTTGGTTTATCATGCTGATATTAAGCAAAGCACGCCCTGTGCCCCCTCCCTCCCTTCCCCACCTCCCAGTATTTGCCTATCATTTGCATAAATTGAAGTATTAGTTGAGTGGGAATTTGTTTGCCTTCAAAGTGGAAAGCAGGGATGTTCCCAATACTGGTATTTTTTGAAATGACACCATGAATTGTACATTTCATCTTTGTGTACCTGCAAACCAAACCCATTTATTTTACAAAGTAGAAAGCTTAACTCTAGGTGTCAGCACTGCAAACTGAATGTGGAGCTCTGAAAATGAAGTTTTGCTGTCTCTAACTCCTCCAGTGCCACCAGAAATAAAGTGCAATAGCAGTTTCTCTGACAGATCCATTAAGGCTGAAGAAGAGAGCCCACACTTGTGGTTAATGGCACAAGTAGGAATTGCAGTATTCTGTTCTTACACAGCCTTTTTCTAGCTGCACTTAAGTGTGTTCTTGTTAAAGGGATCTAGTAAATAATGTTTAACATAAACGAAAGAATGAGGACAAGATGCCGCTCCAAAAAGTGCCCACTGTTTCAAATGGATATGTTAAGCCTTTCCCTTCATTTATTGTTAAGTGCTTATAGCAAGTGGGTGTCCAAAGTGATGAGAGAGCACAGGAAGCCGACGTCTTTTTCTGGTTCTAACAGGCTGTATAGATCAGCTAAATTAATGGAGTGGATGAAGTTTATGTGACTATTGCTTATACTTGAAACTGCACAGTAGCAGAAACATCAGGAAAGGAAAGACTTGATTTTCCAGCCTTTAATGCTGGCAATTATGAGAAGTAAATAAAAGCACTTTGACAGTGCAAGTACTGTGGTTATCCTGAAAAACCACATTTCTCAAAAGCACCGACTTTTGGCTTTGCATCTCTCAACCTTATTATAAGGTGCTCTCATCTGCATCAGGTGATGCTGTTACAGACATGAACGAAGAGCTTCTTGCCATTCTTGCTGTCAATAGTCATTATTTATCTGCATGTTTTGCTTTTAATTATGACCTGATGACACTTGTCATGTAGTTGAGGTACTGTTCAAAGTCTGACTGTTCAGAATGCACAGAAGTACTTCTGCTGAATTGGCTTCTGAAACACACTGATTCTGACAGGGGAATATAGAGGTGATCATGGCACAAAACTGGAGTAATTTAAATAGTTTCCTCCTGTGATACATCATTTTTCCCTCTTCAGATGCTGGAGCTTATTGACAAAAGTCATGTCTCTGATATTTGGGTTTAACCATGTTCCTAAACCTAAAGTTTGGTTGGGCCTTCCCTAAACTCCTGTTGTCTCTGAGCTGTTCCTGAGCTAGTGAAAACAGGCAGGACCTTGGAGAAGCACCTCTGTGAGTCACTGAGAATAAAGGTAGCAGAAGCTACAGATGACATAGTGAAGGACGTGAAAGGCACGTGTGGAACACAGAACTCTTAGGAGCCCATCGGGCTGTGCGTGGTCTGTGGTAGAGTACGGTGTCATATGTCTGTTGTGGAACCTGGGCTGCACTTGAGCTGGTACTTCTGGAACACATTGTCTATAGCAGTAACTCGTCTTGCCCCGGGCATTTAAAGGGCTTTAAATACTGCTTTTTCTCTCTTAAAGTATGTACAGACATACAGCCTCCCAGAACATCTATATGACAAGGAAATTTAGTTACTTCGAAACGCTACAGAGACAAAAACGGTTTATTTCACATACATACTCCGGGAAAAAGTCTGCCTGCAGCTAATTTCCCAAGCCCCAGGGCCTGGCTCCACCCATAGCACCATCTTCCCTTTTCACAAGGCTTTGCTTTCAAAAAAACATTCTCAAAGAAACTGGCACGGGCAGACTCGGAAAGGAAAAACGATGGGAAGCAACGACAGCCTCCGCGCTCCGTCCGGCCGCCCCGCTCCCGCAGGAGGGAGCCCGGTGCCTGGCGGGGCAGCGCTCCGGGGTCGCCGCGCGCCCTGAGCGCTGCGGGGCCGGTGCGGTCG